>CM039726.1:75686060-75761060 GCA_022539455.1 Dendrobium nobile | reverse complement strand
AATTTATTTGCCAAAAACTGCATAAGCTCTATAGCGGAGAAAAAAGAACATGTTTGATTTGGACATTAAAATTAGCAAAACAATTTTTTTATAGAAATCCAGGACTAGGAAACAGAACTATACATATATGGATTGAATGTTTGAGCTTAGGTGTTTGGATTGCTAACCTAAATGAAGTAACAGATCCTTGGGCTCTAATGTTGAGGATTTTCGATGCTTTGCAAGGCTGCAAGCAAACATTGTAACCTATAAAAAAAAGTTATCAGCATGTCATTATATAGAAGTAAAAAATAATATCAAGAAACACTTCAATAGAACTAGTAGCTTTACTTGGTACAGCAACTGCTATACGTAACTTACAGGAAAATAACAGCAGCAATTTAACAAGAAGATAAACTGCAATACTATTGTTACTATCTGATAGGAAATAGTAGTAGAAATAGAAAGCAATTTCAGCGTTCTCGCCAAGTAGGTTTTGAGGATTTAATTGAAGAAAAACAAGAAAAATACTCTTGATTGAATAGTAGATGAAAGAAAATAGCAAGATACAATTAATCCTCAATTCAAGAGTAGGATCTCTCTCTCTCTCTCTCTCTCTCTCTCTCTCTCTCTCTCTCTCTCTCTCTCTCTCTCTCTCTCTCTCTCTACTTAAGTCACGGGCCCCACCTAGGCGGAAACAGCAGGCAAAAGGAGCCAGCCCTTGTTTTGGGCCAGTGGACTGATCTATCAATACCCTGCTCCCAAAGAATCACCTTCTCTTCAAGTTGAAAAGAGGGGAATTGATGTTCCATCCTCTCATACGGCTCCCATGTAGCATCATAATAGATAAGTCCCACTATATAATCAACACTTCTTTGATCCCTCCTTCTCCCTAGCGTACCCCCCTTGTAGCTCTAGTGGTTCTCTTATAATTTCTCAGTCAGTGTGGCCGGCAACTCTGAACAAGGTGAGTGATCCCCAATAACTCTTCTCAATTGAGATACGTGAAACACTGGATATATGGTAGTGGTGGGAGGTAACCTCAAACGATGATCTACTGCTCCAATCTTCTCTGATATCTCATAAAGGACAAAATATTGGGGAGCCAGCTTTTCATTCCTTCTGTTAGCTACCATCCTCTATATGTAAGATCAAAGCTTCAAGAACACCCTATCCCCAACTACAAACTAGATGTCCTTCATATGCCCATCCGTCCATTTCTTTGTAATATGCTGAGCTCTCAATAAATGCCTTTTCAATTTTCCAATACCCTGTCCCTCTCCTCCAAGTATTTTTCTACTGAAGAAACTAGAGTACTATTCTGCCCAAATGCACCAAGTGAGATAGGTCTCATCTTTACAACACCTTGAATGGTGTCATTGGGAAGTGGAATGATACGAAGTGTTGCACTAGTACTCCTTCCATGCTAGCCTCTTAGTCCAAAGCTGAGGTGTCTCTGATACAAAACATCATAGGTATGTCTCCATGCTCATGTTGACCACATTCGTCTGCCCATTCGTCTGGGGATGGTAAGTTGTACTCCTCTTCAGAATTGTCCCCTGCAACCTAAATAACTCCCTCAAATGGTTGAGAAACACTTTGCCCTTGTCGGACACTGTAGACTCTGGTACCCCATGCAGTCAGACCACCTCTCTGATGAAAGTTGTCACCATTGTCACTGGCGTGTAGGGATGTCATAGGGGGGTGAAGTGAGCATACTTGTTCAATCTATCTACAATCACCAGAATCACTATAAACCACTCAGATCAGGTTAGACCATCTATAAAATCCATGAAGACCTCCTCCCACACCAAATCAAGTAGAGCCATGGGTTGAAGTAATACCCCTGCATCCATGGCCATAACTTATTCCTCTGACATACCTTACAACTGGCTACCAACTCCTCCACATCTTTGTGCATCCATTTTCAATACAACTCTGCTGCCAGACTCCTGTAGGTCTTCTGCACCCCTGAGTGACCCCCAACCGCACTCCTATGGAACTCCTGCAGTAGGTGTGGAATATGGACTGATGTCCTAGGCATCACAAATCTCCCCTGGTATAGCAACGTCTCCCCTTCCAGAGAATAGCCATGATAGTTATTCCTATCCTTTAGTAAATCTGCCATAATCATCCTTAGCTCTTCATCGGTTCATCCCATGCTCTGATACTAATTTGATAGGAAATAGTAGAAGAAACATAAAATGATTGTTGAAATCAAAATTTTAGCAATCTCATCAAGCAGGTTTTGAAGATTTAATGGGGGAAAAATAAGAAAAACAATCATGATTGAATAGTAGATGAAAGAAAAATAGCAAGATACAATTGATCCTCAATTCGAGAGGATGATCTATCTCTCCCAAATCTCTAAACCCCGCTAGAGACCAAGAACATCAAAGCACCAAAAAAACTTAAAAAACTCAAGATAACTCTAACCTCAATCCAACCCTACAACATAAAGCATACAAATTAAACTCCCAATTCCCAAAAGACTAAACAACCCTTCTAAATTCAAAATTCTCTCTCTCTCTCTCTCTCTCTCTCTCTCTCTCTCTCTCTCTCTCTCTCTCTCTCTCTCTCCCTCTCCCTCCTTAAGCCGCGGGCCCCACCTGAGCGGAAACAATAGGCTTCCGCCTGTTGTATACAAGGGGCTGGCCTTTGTTTTGGGCCAGCTGGACCGATCCCTCCTGGACCGGTCTATCACTATCAAACGAAAAAAAAAATGTTGATAATAACTAGGAATGCATGATGGTATTGTATGAAAATTAATCATATATTGGTAAAGACAATGCTTATCAAACATTCATTAAAAACTGATATTATAAGCTTCGACATGAGACTGACAATAAACATCAACCAAGTATATTGATAATCATCGAGAAAGCAAACCATTTCACTTCACCACAGCCTCACTGTACAGAACTTTTTTCCCATCTTCAAATTATTATTAAAAAAAAAAAAAAAAACTAGTTGACGATAGCTGAATTAGAATCAACCTGCTCTTGTTATTTCAAAACCTAGGTATATTCAACCAGCAAATTGAAGAGTAGACGCTTTTAAAGTAATAAACATAAGTTAAATGTGCTGCAGCAACAATAGAAATCTAGAAAGCCAGGTTGTTTCGGATGAATAACAACAACAACAATATTAAGATTTATACCACTACGTGGGGTTGGCTACATGAATCTTTTTTCTCCATTGTGTCATTATAAGAGTCAATAAAGAAATGTAATTTTTAATATTTTCTAACCAAGTCTTTTTAGATCTATCTCTACCTTTCTTAACATAAGTCAAATCTCATACATCTACTCTTCTAATCAGGTCATCGGAAGGCATCCTTTTTATGTGACCAAATCATCTAATGCGACTCTCTCTAATATTATCAGTCATTAGAGCTACTCCAACCTTTTCACATATAGGCTCGTTTCGTATATTGTCTCTAAGAGTACAACCACTCATCCAAATTGGCATCCTCATCTCTGCAACTTAACTTAATACTATGCTTCATTTTTAATGGCCAATATTTTGCGCCATAAATCATTGTAGGTCTCACCACCATCTTATAAAATTTTCCCTTTAAGTATGAGACAACAAGCCCGATGAATTCCTCCACTTCAACCATCCAACTTGAATTCTACTAATAATATCCCCATCTATTTCACCATCACTCTGAACAATAGACCTAAGATATCTAAAATATGTACTCTTATTAATAACATGATTGCCCAAAGTCAAAATCCCCCCACTAGATCTATTACTACTAAAATTACACTTCATATATTCAATTTTAAATCTACTCAAACGAAAATCTTTAGACCCTAAGGTTGACCTCAATAATTCAAGTTTACCTTCGACTCCCTCTCTAGTCCTATCAACAAGAAAAATATCATCAACAAAAAGCATCTACCAGAGCACAACCTCTTGCAAATGTCTAGTGAGAACATTCATGACTAGAGCAAAAAGATATGGGCTTAAGGCTGATCCATGATGTAATCCATTTCAAATAGCAAAATATTTGGTCAACCCATCTTGTGTTTGAACACAAGTAGTAGTTCTTGCATACATATCCTCAATAACTTCAATATAAGCATTATTAGCCCCTTTCTTTTTCTAGAACTCTCCATAGCACTTCTCTTGGAACTTTATCATATGTTTTCTCGAAATCAATAAATATTATATGTAGATCCTAGTTATGCTCTCCATACTTCTCCAACAAACTGATAGGAAACACTTGTAGATCTCAAATTTTTCGTATCAATCTTCAGAAAACAGCGAGATTTCTCCACAAAAATCCACACAAAAACATGAAAATAATAGATTATTTGTATTATTTGATGAAAATGAAGCGAAAAATACCAAGATACAATTGATCCTCTATTCGAGAGGAGGATTGATCTCTCCCAATCTCTAGACGCCACTAGAGCCCAAAGGAAAACCTAAATCTAGATCTCAAATTTCAGCCAAATTCAAGATGCCCTAACCCTAGGAAAACAAATTATTTAATACATACAGTTAAAAAGAAAATCTCTAAACAATCCCTACATTCAAATTTCCCTCCTAACTCCCTAAAAAATCCTTCCTAAATTGCTCCGTGGGATTTGCGGTTCGGTCGGCAACACAGACAGGCGGGAAACGTCCGCCTGTTTCACGTGATCCGGTCCATATGGGACCGACTAGACCGGTCCAAATGACCAGCTAGACCGGTCCCGAAAAATACCAAGATACAATTGATCCTCTATTCGAGAGGAGGATTGATCTCTCCCAATCTCTAGACGCCACTAGAGCCCAAAGAAAAACCTAAATCTAGATCTCAAATTTCAGCCAAGGTCAAGATGCCCTAACCCTAGGAAAACAAATTATTTAATACATACAGTTAAAAAGGAAATCTCTAAACAATCCCTACATTCAAATTTCCCTCCTAATTCCCTAAAAAATCCTTCCTAAATTGCTCCGTGGGATTTACGGTTCGGTCGGCAACACAGACAGGCAGGAAACGTCCGCCTGTTTCACATGATCCGGTCCATATGGGATCGGCTAGACCGGTCCAAATGATCGGTCTAACAATACTTCCCTCCCAAAGATCTACTTTGTCCGCAAAGTGGAAAGACGACACTCCTCCATTCCTTCTTCATCGCAAACGGTAAGAACCTGAAGAGTTCGATCCTTACACATATGCCCCGGCGTATACCTCTCGTCACATCTGAAACAGATCCCATTCGCCCTCTTCTCCTGTAATTTTGTTTCTGTGAGCTTCTTCAAATTATCCCCAGGTCTTCCTCCGGTAGTCTTCTCCTTCAAAGTCTCTCTAAGAGTATCCGGTGTTAGCTCCTTGAGTGCTAAAAAGGTGGTGGTCATCGTGTACGAGCCTACTGAGATAATGTCTCCAGTTTCTCTCTCATGGTGCCTCTGATCCTCCACCAAGTTAGCTAGTTCTATAGCCTCTCCCAAGTCACGAGGCCTCATTACTCTAACCGCTGCCCGAATCTCTGATGTAAGTCCCTTCATAGAATTTTTCTCCAACACTGTCTCAGGAAGGCAATCCAATCGGCTAGCAAGGTACTCGAATCTCTCCCAGTACTCCGTCACTAAGCCCTCTTGTGTCAAGGCGAAGAACTGCTCGTAGAAGTCTTCTCCCCTACCAGTTCGGAAATGTTCTACCAAACAATCCTTGAGCTCTCTCCAACTCCATATGGGTCGTCGCATGTCCCTCCACTGATACCAAGACAATCCCTTCCCTTCCAAACATAAGCCTGCAGCCGTCAGTCTCTCCTCCTCTATCAACCCATTGACGGCGAAATATCTTTATACCTTGTAGATCCACCTGTGCGCATCCTCCCCCTCAAAGATTGGCATCTTCAGTTTCCTCACCCTCGGGTCACACACCCGTTTCCCCTAAATCTTCCATAACCCCCCATTCCTCGAAGAGGAGGTGCTCCCCAATTGTCACGATCTTCCCTCGGACGATCATACACAAACCCTTCATCATAATCCCCTATTCTTCTTTCAAAATCAGCACCCTAGCGATCGAAATCATCCCCCCTCCTTACAAATTCAACACCCCTTCTTACGTAGCCAATGCTCACCTCCTCCCTAGAAACTGGTTCTAGAGGTGGCATTCTGTATTCTCCCTCCATGATCTCCACTTCTGGATATTCCCATCCCCTAAACGTGTTAGGAAACTCATCTCTTCCATGGTTGCTGGTAGTTTCCTTAGCTTCCGATGTCACCAGTTTGCTTTTGGCTACAAGCAATTTCCTCAACATGTGTTCAACCACAACGAACTTTTCCTACATCATTTCAACGACTTTACTAATACACTGACCCAAAATTTTTGCATCGCATATTGCAAAAGCTTCATATTTTTTATCATTTCTTGCACATTTTGATTCCACAAATAATTATTTTTACTATTAGAAACTTCTCTTTTTGATACTCCAAGCAAATCCTTTGCAACATTCTTAAAATAACTAGTTACTTTTTCTCACATTACATTAGCTTCCTCATGCACAGATAAAATCTTAATATATAAAATTTTACTCTCAAAAATTTTTTTTTAATGTTCTTTAAATGCTCTCATCTAATCCTAGAATAATATCTATTTTATTTTTTAGATTTTGTCCCTTCATCTTAAAGTCAAAAACTAATAAATGATACTGGTTATATAAACTTTCAACCGAAATAACTTTACAATCTTTGCAATCAAAATAATCTATTTTTTATAAGAAAATAATCAATCTGAATTTTATTATAAGCATTCTTATAAGTGATGAGATACTCATCACTTTTCTTAAATAAGATTTAGCAATTACAAAATTATAAGTTATAGCAAAATCTAATATGCTCTTACTATTTTCATTAATCGCTCCAAACCCATAGCGACCCATGAATGCTTTTAAAATCATCCACCTCTCTACCAAGTACCAACATGTCAATTTAAACCTGCTCCAATAAAAATTTTCTTCAAGATATATATTTTATATTAATTTTAAACACATATCCAAACTTATTTGAGTAGAATAAGTATTTATAATAGCATAAGTATTTATAATATTAATAATCTTAGCATCAACAACACTCTTTAAAGCAATAATTCTATATCCAATTATGTTAATTTTTATAATATTATTCTTCAAACTCTTATTAATAATCACGCCTACATCATTTCTAGTACGACTCCTACCAGAATATTATATGTTAAATTCTAAACTAATCTCCTTAGCCTTCTCTCCAACCCATTAGTTTTTTTGAATGCATAAAATATTTATCTTCTCATATATCATAATATCTATTAATTTCATTAATTTACCTGTAAGAGAACCTATAATATTTCACGTTCTTATCATAATTCTAATTTCACAAATTAGTTTCTTTGCCCACAATAGATGAATGAAAGAAATAAATCATTTAGGGCAGCCTGTAAAGTAACAAGTGAATGTAAGTATTGTGTGTGTGTGTGTGGGGGGGGGGGGGGGGGGGGGGGGGGAATACATAAATGTTAAGTTCATGTAATAACTATTGAATCCGATGAAAAAAGATGAGCACACACCGAATCAATGAAATCATCCGCTATCTCCAACAGAAGATCTTCTACTTCAGGATCCAACTTACCCAATGCATCAACCTGCAATATTGATAAAAGATTAAAAGTCATCATTCCAAGAGTTGGCATGCTCTTTATCAAAGAAAAAATTGTAAAGCATAACGTTTTCCTCTAATGGACAAACATAAGGAGAATTACAATGAAACTTAGCATCATTTGGATACAAAGTTACAAATATGCACTGTAAGCTACTATACATATTAAAAAGATTAAAAAGAAGTTATGCATGCTAATGAATAGGACCATAATGAGCAACAGACGACCACCTTTTGTTTGACTTCCTACATAATCTTGTGAACCTATGGGCAACCCAAGGATCCATGGTGAAGGGATCCAGGTTTTCTGTGTGGAAATCCCATGTGTGAAATCTGAAATCTGGTATATACTTAGTTTCCTTCATTTACTTTTTAAATCAGGAATGTATATTATTAGGAGAAATGCTTTCAATTCTTACAGTTTCCTCCTTGTGTAAACAATGGTAGAAGAGTGGCCAGCTATGTACAATGAAATACAAGATGAAATTCATTCCTTCATTCTCCAAACTTAGTTCCACATTTATTTATTTATTTTATTTCAAAATTGTATCGTAGGAGGTTTTGTTTTAGATCAAATACTTCTGACATGCCTGTGTTGTTGTGCGTTGGATTTATTCAGTTTCTCTATTGTAACACTATTGCTGATGGGGGCATCGACAGGAGATTCCGGCGTGTCTATCAGAGACGACACCGGAGATCGACAGCTATGATGGATAGCCTTTACTACTGATGATTTGTTGTATCCGCAGTTCTTACATTACTTGTTGCTTTTCAGCTTTTTTTCCCATTTTACCCTTGTGGGTATTAGTTTTATATTGTAGCCCGAGGGGCCTTTAGACTTTTTCATTTGCTTTCATTTGGAGCCTATTTATATGGCCCCTTGTATCATGTATGAGCTATTGAATTATTGAATGAAATTTTCATATGCTTTGTTCTCTTTGTGAGTTCAATGTCATAGAGATCTCTTAGTGAGTTCTTCGTGATCTCTTTGTGAGTTCACTTGTAGAAATCGATCAAGGTTGAAATTTGTAATCCTTTGTCTCTCCGCCACCAAATACCCCAAGTAGAGAAGAGAACGCAAAGAAGTCAAGCTCTTGCCGCCACCGTCCATAGAGCAACCCGCCGGCCACCGGATCCTCACCGGCCGGCCACCTTTCCTCTCCACCACATTTCCATATTCCTCCCCAACCTTTCCTTGAAATTTGAATTTTAAATTTCAATTCTTTCCTAATTGGGAAATTCTAATTTAGGAAAGTTTTCGAAATTTTGAACTCAATCTCATTCCAAATGAAATTGGATTCCTGAGACAAGATTTTCCTAGTCATCATTTTGATTTGGAATCCTCCACCTCATCCCAAACTCCCCTCTTCCTCCTTGATGCCCCCCCCCCCCCCCCCCCTTCTTCATGGGCCCCATTAATTGTGCAATTAATTCCCCCTCTCTTATTTTGAAATTCAAATCTTAAGCTCAAATAAATCCCTCCAATTTCGCTTAAAACTGAAATTCATTTAGTTTTATTTCTAAACCTAGCTCCTCTATTGATGCCGCCGGCCCCCTATTGGTTTGCAAATATTGGATTTTCAATTAATGCCTTTAATGCACTTAATTGGGAATTCAAATCCCTAATTTCTTCCCTCCTAATTCCCCTAAAAACTGAAATCAATTTCAGTTTTGCGGCATAACACACACATCCTTCCTCTCCCTCACTCTTGCTCTACCGCCGGCCTCCCCATCCCATCTCCAACCCGCCGCCCCTCTCTCCCTCCCATCGGAGAGCCTCTTGCGACGACCACCCATTCTCACCTTCAAGAATGCATGGAGGAACCCGAGTGGAACTTCGGGTTTGAGTATGACAACCAAGGAAGAGTCAACATCCTCAGATCACCATTCTTCGACGTAGGCTTTGACTTCGACGACACCGTCGAAGAATATTTGGATCGGATTCTACCAACGCTAGTGGATTCCATCGACTACCACTTTTCCGTCTACACGTGGATCATTAAAGGTCGAACTCCCGCACCACCGCCACCTCCGAGCTCCTTCTCAACAACGACGGTCCTTGTCTCCTCCCTCGTGGCAACCTCACTACTAGTTTGGACGATCTTCCACCGCTCAACCTAGTTTCGTAGGAAAGAGAGAAGAGGCATCAAGGTGAACAACTCCGTATTAGTTATCGGATTCCATTCACTAGTTTTTAACGTTATGTTTTCCTTTGTTTTTGCTTAAATAGTTTGGTTATCTCTTTGTAATTCCTTGGCCTAAACAAGTTAAACACTACGAATTCTTGTAGCCAAATTTAATTTGAAACATGATTATATAATTGGTTGAGCAAGTGTTTAAATCTTCCTTTTAATTTTGTGTAACTCAACTCATGCATCACATCAATTGCCGTTCTTTCAGTTGAAATTTTCCGGTTCGTTGGTGGTTGATCTGCTGCTATACCAACAGTAGTTTATTTTTTCTACTACCTTCCTGCTGATTTCGGCCTCTCTTTGTTTACTAAGAGCAACAACACTTTTTCCTCTCATGCTATACATGGTCTCTGATTAAGATCATCATCATTCATTGTTGATTTATCTTACAAACCTTCATTATTGCTCTAGATCCAGGATCGGGGTCTTCCAAGGACTGAAATCCTACTTATCTTTGTTTCTTCTTCCTTGAAATGTCTCAAAATTCTAAAAATCAATTGGGTAGTTCAAGAATCATCGTTGAATATACCTAGCATTCATCAACTGGGAAGTTTGATAAATATTAACCTGCATATCAATTGAATGTAAGAAAGTATCTCTAATGCTCACAAATTGTGAAGATATTTCTTAAGGGGAGAGAAAAGCTAAGTCATTGTACTTAAAAATGAGCCAGATCCAGAAGATTCAAAGTTCCATATTTGAGATGAGGAAGTCTCCATAATCAGGCAATGGAACTCTGTACGGTTATAAATCAATATAAATTGCATATTCCTTGCTACAGCCTCAAAAATATGGGAAAACATTCATCAAACCAATTTCCAGACTCAAGATGCTACCAGGATTTACAAAATCAATATAAGAAAATCAGCAACAAAATAAGGTATGCATTCTGTTACGGAATAATATAATCTAATGAAAAGTTTTTGGCTTATACAGATCACTAACAAAATATCAAGATGAAGTAAAATGATGATGCCAAATGCTAAAGAAGTTTGTAGAAAGGAAGAATATCTTTGAATTCATGGTCGGTCTAAAAGTTGAACTTAATTAAATTTGAATATAAGTGCTGAAAGAAGAGGCTCTACTATCTTTCTATAAAACTTCTATTTGAATTCATGCGGAGGAAAGTAGGAATGTAATGCTCAACTCCCAGAGAATATGTCTCGGACATGATGATTGCAAAGCTCAAAGATTATGAGGATAAAATGACAAATCATGCACAAAGTAAAAATAATAATGGTATACCAAGTTGCAAAAACGAGAATGAATCTAGTGTGCATATTAGAAAAAAACACAACATTAGAGGGAGAACTACTTCAAGCTTTATAGGAAATCCAATGTGCTCAGTCAAAATGGAGTATTTCATGGACAAAATAAAGACAAAATTATTAATGGTAATGGGCTCTCCCATGAAATATTGGACTCCGAAGAAGATGGAAGCCTTGAGAAGCAAGAAATTGACAAACTCAGAGATCTTCTTAAACTCCTTTACCGCCTCATTTGGCATATGCTATGAATTTAAAATTAGGGAATACCAAGTGGCTCTACAGCATGCAAGCTAAAAAGCAATATATGAGATAAAGCACTTCCCTAAAGCATGGTTTGGGAAATTCAAAAAATCCACGCTAACAGTGAGATACAAGGAAAATCAAGTGAATCATACTCTCTTTTCTAAAACATTGGTATAAGGAGAACTTCTTGTTATATCAACATATGTTGATTGCATTATTATAGTATAAAATAATAGCTGAAAAAGAACCCCTTGAGATAAATCTTATAAGATCAAGGAACTTAAGAGGCTAAAATATTTATTGAGGATCGCAGTAACATATTCCAAATAAGGCGTATGAATTTCTCAACAGAAATATGTGTCGGATCTCTTAAAAGTACCAATTCTCTAGGCAACAAGGTTTTTGGGACCCTATTAAACTCAATAGATGAAGAACAATTGATAGTTGTGTAGACTGAGAAAGATACTAAAGATTGGTTGGGATATTGATTTACTTATTCCATAAAAGGTTGAATTTTGCTATATGATAGGTATAGTAAATCAATTCACACATGATCCAAAGGGGAAACACTTATAAGTTGTTCAAAAAATCATTATTATCTAAAGGCCAAACCAGAAAAAATAAAACTTAGCCAATATCTATACAGAAATCGATAATGATAGATCCACTAAGGATAGGTCAACAACTGATTACTGTTAACTTCATCAAAGGTGAATCCATTATATGCATAAGTAAGAAGCAAACTATGGTGGTACATTCAAGGGTAAATTTGAGCTGCTACAGATTCTAAAATTGTCGCGAGAACACTAGATTTTTTTGTAGTTATGTTGGGTATTATAAATTTTTTCTATCAAAAAGATTTGGCAACTTTTTTATATCTATGTTCGCTCAGGAAAAAACGGCGCTACGGCACAAACCCCGCTTTCGCAAGCTTTAGGTCCCATTTTTTCCCGAGGTAGATTGGAATTTTAAAATTTACCAGATTTCCCCTAGTGATTGGCATAAGGGTTTATTTAGTTATGAGGTTCTATTTCCTATGAGTGCAAGCCCTTATAGTTAATTACCCCTCCTACTCTCGATTAAGGATGAATCAACGTTTAGGCATGCAGCAATTTCAAATTTTGGTTGTGGGGGATGGAAGTAAACCCGACCAATATCCCATGATTATGTCATCCCGGGTATACCGTAGATTTCTGTCTACCAACACTAACAACCGTTGATTGTAGTGTCTAGGGATTCTGATTAGCAGCCATGGGTCGCCTCTTCTCAAGGATCCCAAGTAAACTAAAGTGGATAAATGTAGGTTGATTTGGTTTGGACTTGCCCGTAGTTTAGATTTAGGTTAGATCTTACAACCCTATTTATGAGTTGCATGTAGTTTAGACTTAGATTAGGTCTTAAGGCCTCGTTTAGGAGTTTCTTGTGGTTTAGATTTGGGTCGGGGCTTACAGTTTTCATTGAAAGTAACCCGTGTAGCAGGCCTTACAGTTTCACTTAGAAGTAGCCTGTGTAGTGGGTCTTACGACTTTTATTAGAAGTAGCATGTGGGTTTGGATTTGGGTCGGGGGTTACGGCTTTCACTGAAAGTAGCCCGTAAAGCGGGTTTTATAGCTTCTCTTGGAAGTGACCCAAATGTTTGGGTTTGGGGTTAGGTCTCACTTTACCTACGGTTTTCCCCTAATGTATTAATTAAAGTAGGACTTAGGACCTCTATTAGAAGTTGTCGGTTGAACTTTAGGTTAACGGAATTTTAGTTTAGTAGGGTTTTAGTAGCAGACATGTAATTTTACATTTAAGTGGATCTTACTGCTTTTATTAGAAGTAGTCGGGTTTCAATTAGAAGCTTCCCCTGATTCGTTCAAGAAATTAATTACTAGCCGGGAATGGAAAATATATATTATCCAGTTTGAGGAGGTGTTTGAGTGGAAATTGTCAATAATCCAAGGATCCATGGTGACAAACCTAGGATAAGATCCAAGGGATATAAGTTTGAGGTGTAGAACTTCCACATGTATGAAATCTATAAAATCAGGTGTATAAATAGTTTCCTTCCTTATTTACAAAATCAAGAAAGTATATTTGTGCAGAGCTATTTCTTTCTTTCTTTGTAATTGATTGAGAATAATTTATTTCATTTCTTATGGAAAAAGGATGGCCGACTACACAAGAAATAATAACGGGAGGAATTGATTCCTTCATTGTCCTCGCTTTGTTTCACTTTTATTTTCATCTTCCCTCGCATCTTGACTAAGATGCATGCAAATAATATTATTGCAGAAGAACGAAAATAGATAAAACTAAAGAAATCCAAAGGAAATAGCTGAAAGTTAGATCTCCAATTGACCTATAACCAATCATATTGCCCAGCATGTTTATATCAACATTTATAGTTTAAATTTGACTGCAACTTTCCTTTCGCAACATCAAATAATTACAACTAGTAATACACGCCAGAAACTCCATCACCACCCACTATAATACATAAGAATATCCAACATAAAAATTCAGAGATATAACGTAAATTATCGAAGTAGCATACTCTTCAGATACAGATGCAAAGCATCACAAAAAGAAAGTAAACAGAACATTAGAACTTGGTGTACCTGTGAAACCAAATCTTGTAATTTTCTCTTCCCAAGAATTTGGCTGCTTGCTTCTGTCCCTTGGCTTGAACTTCCACCAGTCATGATGGTGCCAGAACTAGCTGTATCTGGCTGCAATCCTGTCAAAGATTTCGAAACTGTCAAGCCTGACATCCTTGGAGATTGCTGCTGCTGGTGAAGTTGCTGAAGTTGTTGCAGCTGTTGCTGTTGCTGTTGTTGAAGCAACTGTGCCTGATGTTGATGTGGAGTACGAAGCTGTGCTTGCTGCTGTACCAGTTGAGAAATTTGCTGTTGATTCAGGCTCAAGGATTTTTGATGAAGCTGAGAGGAAAGTTGCTGAGGCAACTGGCTCTGCTGCTGTGGTTGAATATGATATGAAGGCGACACTGCAGAGGGTGCCACTGATTGCATTTGCTTTAACCACTGTTGTTGTGAAATAGTGCCTGGCATCATGGTTGACTGCCCGTTCTGAGTTACCCCAGAGAGTTGGGAGTTCATTGATGCAAGAGACGATGTTCTTTGTAAGTTTTGACCAGCAAGCTTCTGACAAATGGAACGACATGTTAATCCTCAATCACAATGCTTGCAAGTCAATACTTCAAGAAGCATTTAAATGAGAGTTGAAGATGCATGGCCGGAACATAGGATCAATTTGGTAGCATGAATATTGAAAAATTCATCAATGCGTATAATTTAAGCAGATCTTGACACAACGTTCAAGTATTCTAATAATACTCCTAGATGAGAAGCAAAGCTTAATGCTTGATGAAGGGTTACTCAACCTGCTGAAGGAAGTACACACCCTATAAAATACTAACCACTTGTTTAACTATAAGATTCTGGCAAAGAGTTTTGATTTTGCCAGATTTCTTTTCAGTTTTGAATCTAACTTCAGTCTGAGTTCTAAGCGATTTCAATATTTTGAAAACTTCACTGCATTGAAATCAACTAAGAGGTGTTTTACATGCATAAGACACAAACGTTATGTCAAGATCTGCTTGGATTAAATGCATTGATCTAACAAAGAAGTGCATATATCTTATAAAATATTAACAACCTTTTTCAGATTTTGCCATATTGCTCTTCAGTTTTGCTTCTAACTTCAGTCCTAGTTTTAGACTGTCAGTATTTCGAAACTTAACTGCTTTATTAACTAAAGGGTGTTTCACATGTATTCCTAGTGAAATTGAGATTATTTAGATTTTTTAAAGATGAATTATGATTAACAAAATCATGTATTTTGATGAAGAAAATCAATTTATGATTACATTTCATATCATTAAGCACAGTTTCATGGTAATCATTTCACATATAAAACAAGTTACATAGTACACTGACACTTAAGGTCTTACTTGAAAATAATCTTAAAAGTAGCCCAATTGGTCTCCAAGATTTAAATATAAAGAGCATCCTCTATTGAATCGAACAAATCAATAGAAACCAAGTCTGTAGTCTTAAGATCTGGCCATCTTTATGGAGAATTCCCCTCACAATGAGCTGGTATTTTTGCGCAAACTGGTGCAGGGCCCAACAATACAGTTGCGCAAAAGTGCAGCCGAGTAAGCAATGAACACTTGTAGGTAGGATAATTAGATGCATGGGCAATAGCACGTGTAGGCTGTTGGACTCAAGAAAGATTCGTCAAATATTCCTTGTATTGGCTGAAAGAACAATTATTTCGAAATATTACAATTCATGTTCATTCAATTGTGAGATTCTAAAACTTGCACTGACGCCCGGCCTCTGCTAAGAGAGTTTTTTATAGTTTCGGGTGAATTTTCAAAAGGCAAATTGATACGGACATCCGACGATGGACGATATTCATAGGAAGAGTCGAAGATCGACAGCCGAGATCACTCCGTTTTATTTTAGTTTATTATTTGTATTTTGATTTAATTTTATCATTTTCCATTTTTACCATTTTATTTAAGAGTCTTGTCTTATGTAAGCCCAAGGGGTAAATGTGTCTTTTAATTTCTTTTGAGGCCTATATATAGAGGCCCCCTCTCTTGTATTAGGCATGATGGAATTATAATAAAATTTGTATTCTGCACTTGTGTTCTTTTGGGAGGACATTAGTGAGATTCCTATGAGAAGGAATAGGAGTTTTCACCAGCCGCAAGATGGGTCCGGACTCGTGGCTTGAAGTCCCTTGGAGAAGCACAACATATCACCCGTCAGCCTTCGGAAGAGTCCAAGGCTCGCAGTTTTATCTTTTATCTTTGTTTCTTTGTTTTTATTCCTTCTTGTTGTTCCTAGTCGTCATCTTTATCCTCTCCCTACTTCCACCAAATCGGCCTTAGCTCCACCACCACTCATGGCCAAGCCACAAGCCGCCGGCCCTCCCCTTGGTTTCCTCCCATCTCCACTTGCCATCAAGTCTATACTAAATTAGTTTTCATATTTTAGATAACTATCTTAATGATCAAATTCAAATTATTTGAATTTAAATAGTTGTCTAATTTATAAATCCTATTTTAGGAAACTTACTAATTCATAGCCAATTTAAATTTCGAATTAAATTGGGATGAAATCTTTCATTTCAAATTTAATTTATTAATTTAGGAAAGCTTTGAATGCCTCATTAAACTCCCTCCTTTATTCCCTTCCTTTTCTTGCAAAATTAAGTTGGGAAATATTTCCTTTCAATTCCCCCAATCCAAATTTGAATTGTTTTTTAAATAGGATTCTATTTTAGGAAACTCCTCCAATCTAATTCAAATTAACAAATAAATTAGATTGGAATTAATTTCATTTCCTTAAGTTGGGATTCCCAAAGAGGCAAGTAACTAAAGCTTTCCCCAATTCCCCCTCCCTTTTACAACCCGTTGGCGCCCTTCACCTATCCTCCGCCCCCTCTCTCTCCATCTCCCTCCCCTTTCCATATTTCCTCTCCAATTAATTTCCATCCATTAATTAATTCGCTAATTGGATATCACATGATGGGAATTAATTAATTCAAATTTCCCCCACTCACATATCCATTCTACATCACAAATTATATTGCAGATAAGATAGTGCACAAATTTTACGTCATTTTTGTTAGGGTTTTATGATATGCTTCGAGGTTTTCTATAGGCACAAACACCTATGATTAATTACCTTACCCGATAACGAGAAAAAACTTTTGATTAAGGGTAGTTGTTGGATAGACAATCAGGGTTTCAAGTCCAGCAACAACAAATTTAATACATGGTTGAAAATTTACCACCTTACATTAAAAACGGAAGGTGGAGAGAATGATACCAATTCCAATCAAGACACTATGGTTTTGTCTTCCCGGGTTACCATGAACTCTGGTTTACTAAGTCAGAAGAGTTAGTCAACCCAATATGATCAAAGAATCCTTCATAGATTATTTTATCTAAGGGAACATTTTAGACTTGTGGTAGACGTTTGTCTAACGGAATAAATTCAAGCCAATCTTAGCTAACACGAAACTTTATGCTTAATCAAGTTTATCATATAATTTATTATTCAAGGATTTTTTAACCGATGGAGAACTTGCGGGCTTTGGCTATTATGATAATTTAATTGTAATAGTTTAGGGGTTGGAAGACACAACATATCAAAGACTCTGATTATAACCATTTATTTGTGGTGTTATTTAGTGGTAAAATTACTGGTTAGAAGACATGTAACATATCCTTACTGACAATAGATTGTTTGAAAATGAATCATTTTCTCACATAATTTCTCAGTCCTAATGTGTCTCAATTTGTGTCTTATCACCTAGTGTGCAGACTAATCTAGTGTTTCGCTTTCGTGAGGGCAATATGAATGTCCTTTTTGGGTAATGTTGACATTATGTTGAATTATTCAATGCTATGTTGTTTTTGTATATATCTGGCTTTTCTTATTTTTTAGATAAATAATAATTTTAGTTTTTAATATAATTCACATTACATGAGACTTTGGTCCTTATTCATGCCATGATCTTTAGTTTAATTAACTTTTTTGCAATTACTGTTAGTACTTGAATCCAATGTCACTATCTGTAGATAATATAGCGTACCCCATGCTTTTTGTATGTCTAAAGATACTAGAATTCCTCAGATTTCTATTTAAGACGGACAAATTGAGAATCTTCTGAAAAAAAAAAAAAAAATCATTGTTGTTGTTGATACTTGGGATTGCTCATCCAAATAACAATTTGATTATTATGTCATAACTATTAAAAAGATTTATGATAAAGAGGATAAAAATGAGGTAATTTTAAAATAATTTGAAGTCTATATACTAATATGTTTTAATGATCTTCAGATATTTTTTTATGTCTAAATATGTGGCTTTCACTCAATGAATCATGCTACTAAAATTTATTAGAATTGGTGCAAAACTGTGATAGCATTATAGACAAAATATATAATTTTAATTGAAAAAGATATAAACTCGAGTTCACTTTTAACGCAAGCTCTTTCTTGCTTGCCACTGCCGGTGAGTACTGATTAAGTAGTGGACTCAAGGCCGATGGTCTAACAGTAAATCTAGATGTGGATGTTGATTAAGATTAAGTTCTTAAAATTTCAAGAGGGGATTACTTTCTTTTGTTTCTCAATTATCATGGCAAAATGAAAAGCATCTTCTAAATTATGAAGATCATATAATTCTACTTCATTCCTAATTTCAGGGCAAAGCCAAATGATAAATTTATTGATGAGATGCTAATCAAGGTCAGTGCTGTTTGTCCTTTGATATGAGGGACTCATAAGTATTCATGTAGTCAGTTAAATGCATAATTTTTTGCTTGAGAGCCAACAATTGACTATGTAGCTATTTGTATGAAAAAAAAAAGTATATTATTTATTAACCTTTAAATTTTCATTTCAGGCCAAATACATTCGCTTCTATCATTCCTAAGTTCTTTTTTAAAATGTTAGTCCCTATATTAAATTTTGGCCAGGGTATCTGAAGGTTATTGGAGAGTTGAGGCCTAGAAAAATAATGAGAGGTGTGAGGAATATTTAAGAGAATTTAAAATAGTTTTATTGTGTTTTGAGGTTGAGAAAAGCAATGCTCGAGAATATGTAAAGGAGATAAAAATTATGTCAAAAAAAATGAATAAGAAAAAAAAGGATAACCAAGGATTCACCAAAATTCTAGAGATCAGCCATCAAACTTCACCAAAGATACAAGCCACTAAGCTTTACCACATATTTTTGTACAAGCAATAATAATTTCTATTTAATGAATTCAAAAAAAAAAAAGATTCTGTTTATAGACTTTTTCCAATCCGAAAAAAAGTTTGAAAATCCTTAAGAGCTAATAAAACATTATTTACATGGATTGATGACTTGTCATAATATAGAATGAAAGAAAATAAGTGCAATAAATAAATTTAAAATTTTCAAATACATAAAAATTCGGATTGGCTAAATAAAGCAAATGGACTAATCCTCAAATCAAACAAGTTATGAAGATTTTTACCTCCTTAATTGGTATATCTCATCCATCCATCAAGAGACTTTAATTTAAGCTACTTAATTATACTTTAACGATTTTAGAATAATTAAGGGTTGTTCAAGGGCTTTTATGGAGAGTTGAGTATGATGAATGACAAAAATTTTGATGTAGAGCCTTGATTTATGACCTTATCCTAAGCCATTATCTTGGTGCTGCATGACTTTCTTCTGATTTGACTATAGATAAGTTGAGTGAGGACCATACTATAGCAGGAGAGAGCATAGTATGCCTTCATGCGGTAACTTAGGAAAAATGAGTGCGATTTTCAGATAATTTTGGCATTCAGTCAACTAATCAATATTTCGATAGACTTTTGGCTTTCTTTTTTTTTTTAAATAAATGGTAATCTTAGCTTCATTATAATTCAGGTTACACGAAACTTTGGTTCTTTCATTATTTATACCTTGATCTTTAGTTTAATTACATCCTATGTAATTATTGTGGGTCCTTGAAGTCAATGTCATTGCTTGTAGATAATGGTGGCGTTCCTTATGCTGTTATCTGCAAAGATCATAAAATTTTTAAGATATGCATTCAAGATGAACAGCTTGATAATCTTTTAAATAAGATAATTAATATTGTTTTTAATTCTTAGTATTATTCATCTGGTCAACAATTTTGGCATTATGTTATAATATTAAAGAGATTGATAACAGAGAAATTGAAAATGAGACAAGTTTAAAATAATTTGAAGGCTATATACTGTAATATTTTGATGATCATTGAATTTTTTTGTCTAAATATACTGCTTTCACTTAATGAATCATGCTACTTAAATTTATTAAAATTATTACAAAATTGAGATAGCACTATAGATAAAATAGATAATTTTAATAAAAAAAATGAAATAAATTCAAGGTTGTTTTTAGAGCAAGCTCTTGCTTGCTTGCCTGCCACATCTTCCATAGCCTTTGTCATCAAAAGATGCTAACCCTCATCAAACTTGCACAAAAAAACTATATAGAGAAGAGAAGTTTAATAAGTAAAGCTACCAAATAGGTTAACACCAAAAAGCCTCAAATGTGGCAAATACTCTCAATGAGGGTTAGCCAGATCTTCAAACAATAAAGGTCATGGAAGATGTGTAAGCAAGCAAGAGTCTGCATTGAAAATGGACTTGAGTTTATATAACTTTTACTTAAAACTATCTATTTCATCAATAATGCTATCACAACTTCGCAATAGCTCTAATAAATTTTAGTAAAAGGATGATTTGGGAGAAAACGGCGGCCTTCCAATGAACCGGTTAAGAGAGTAGAGGTATTAGATTTGACTTATGTTAAGAGAGGTAGAGGCATACCTAAAAAGACTTGGTTAGAAAATATTAGGAATGACCTTTCTTTATTAGATTTAAATTAGAATTTTGACCTTTAATAGGACACAATGGAGAAAAAGGATTCATATAGCCGACCCCACATAGTGGGATAAAGGCTTGATGTTGTTGTTGATTTGGGAGAAAATAATAATTTTATACACATCAATGTCTAAAGATTTTAGTAAAAGGATGATTTGGGAGAAAATAATAATTTTAGTAAGAGGATGATTTGGGAGAAATAATAATTTTATACACATAAATGTCCAAACTTAATACATGAGCTTTAAATTATTTTAACCATATCTCATTTTCAATTTCTTTATCACCAATTACTCAAATAGTTATGACATGATGCCCTAATGGTTATTGAGAGCAATTTCAAAAATCAACAAAACCATAATTCTTATATTCAAAAGATTCTCAAGCTGTCTATCTTAAATGCTCATCTTGAGGAATTCTTAGATCAATAGAACTAAAGAAAGCATGGCGTATGCCATTATTATCAATAGACAATGACATTAGCTTTAAAGACCCACAATAATTGTAAGAAAGATAGTTAAACCAAAGATCAAAGCCTGAATAAAGAAATAATCAAATTCTCATGCAACATGATTTATAGTAAAAGCTAAGATTACTAAAAAGAATCAAATATCTACACAAATAACAAAAAAGAGAGAAAAGAGCTAAACTTAAGGTATGATTGTTTGTAGGTGCGTAAAATATTTTAAATAAAATAAAATCTAACACCACATCATTAAATAATTAATTTAAGTAAACATGAATAAAGATTAATAAAGTTGAACCCAAATAGTTAAGGTTAAGAATTTACAGTAAGTACAAATTAGGCCATTTTGATGTTCCACATATATCGACGCAATCTATTTTGTGAACGAAAGACGTTAAGGAAAATTTTGATGCAGGACTACTTAGATGAGATGCTTATGGATTCATTTAGGCATTGCACAACTCTTAGATTAGAATAATGTTGGAGTAAAATTATTAGCAAATCTCAACGTCGACTAAAACAAATAAAGGGGTGCTTTGCGTAGGCTAAATCACATGCGCCAAGCTTTGAAATTTTCAAGATAAATAAGAAAATTGAAACAATGCAAAATAGTAGTCTTCAATTTAATCCCTAGTCTAACAACGAGATTTAGGATGCAAAGAAAGTACGCTCAATAACCTACGATGACTAAGCTTAGCAAGAGCACTTGGAGGAGACTTTTGTAACTACGATCACACCAATGAGAATTTAGACTTAAAAGAAATTAGAGGCAAGTGAAAGAGAAACCTTTGCTTAAGGAGACGCGGAGATCCTCAAGTCGACGCCTTCAAAATGCTCGTCAATGGCTTCCGTCAACGCAAACAAAATGCGATCCACGTATTCTTCGATTGTGTGGTCAATCTCCGGATTCACGACGAAGAAGGTGGAACCAAGAATGTCGGTGAAGCCGTCGTCGTCCCAAGTGATGCCGTATTCAGTCTCCGGATCCGCCATTCATGAGTGATGGCAAGCAAGATCCCTTAGTAATTGATGCGCCTCTTGAGTAATAATCAAAAGAAAGAAGTTTCTTTTGAGAGGGAAGAGGAAGTAAGCTCCCAAACCTCTTCCTATCCAAATCTGAAAACAGTTCAGATTTCTACAGGAAAATCTGAGATGAATTTCCAGATTTTAGTAAAATAGGATTAAGTGAAGGTTGGGGAAGAGTCACGCCTCAATGGAGAGGATAAGGCTGAGAATAAATTCCAAGCTTTAATTTCTGCACTAGAGAATTCGTTTGGAGCCACTAGTAGAGAAGAGGGAGGCGGTGGAGCTTGAGAGGCCGTAAAACTTAATTCCAAAAAAAGAAAGCAATGACTGAGCAAAAAATTAAGGAGGCGGGACTTAGGATTTTCGGCCAAACAGAAGTCTCAGGTTTGGAAATATTTCCAAAGAGAAGAAATTGATTTTAAGGCAGATTTTCTATTTTAAATCTAATGGAGAGGCCGGCAGCAGTTAATGGAAAAAGGCTTAAGATAATTATTTAATGCATGCCAGATTAAGAGATGTAATTTAGGACAAAAGATTTTAAATCCAAATCAAATAGAAGTTGATTTGAATGAGGTGGGAACACTTTCCTAAAATAGAGTTAGTATATTAGGAAATATTTTGAAATTCAAATATTTTAAATTTAAATTCAAATATATTCCAAATATATTAAATCAAAATAGGAAACAAATAAAAGAGGGAGGGAAAAGGGAGGTGGTCGGCGGTTTGGGGAGCCAAGACCGGCGGTATGGGGTTCGGGTGGAGGTTTGGCCGGTGGTTATGTGTGAGGATTTTTTTTTTTTTTTTTTTTTTTTTTTTTGTGGAGCTTGATGTTGGGAGGAAGATGAGGAGTTTGGTGGAGTTGAGCGTATTGAAGATGAATGAGGGAAGGTGACGAAGGAAAGCAAGGTACAAAGAGAAAACCACGAACCTGGCCTTATCCAAGGTTGGTGGGCAATGCGCCAATCTCCCTCTCCAAGGGATCTCTCCAAAGTTCTCCAAGAGCTCTCAAGGCTCTCAAAACACAAGTGCAGGAAGAAATCTCAATAATCATTCATTAACTCAAAACAAAGGAAATGAGGCTATAAATAGCCGGGTACAAAGACTCAAGAAAATAAAAGACCAACTTGCCCTTTGGGCTTACATGAGACCACTCCCATGAAAGGGGTACAAAGGGAAATAATAACGACACCTAAGCAAATAAGAAAATGCATAAATAAAATAAAATACAATCATGACTCAGAAATACAAGGACTAGATCGTGGCCGTAGATCGGCGGCCACGTCTCTAATAAACCTTCCACGCTGATCTGATGTCCCCATCAAATTTCATGCGACGTCGCATCCATGGTTCATTGTATTCACTGTGCTAACTTGAAGTACAAGCGCGGGGTCCTTCTTGAGTAAATTCTAGTCCTGCATGCGTTGACACAATTCGTTTCAAGAATGGATGACTTTAGGATATTTTTTGCATTTTCTAATCAATTGGTCTCCATTTATGTGGTATTTGCTCGACTCGATCGCGGGATACATATAGAGATCAACAAATGTCTCTTAATAAATATTATACACGAGTAGACCGTACCATATTTGTTGCAAATTAATTGACTATGTAGAACCCAAAACTTATTTTGGATGTCATGTTAAGGGTTTCACCTTGCAAATTTCCAAAACTTTGCTTGGATGCCATGATGAGAGGTCTTCTTCTATAGATACACACAAACATCAATATAAGAAGTGATTTGAATATTACCATGTCAATATAACTCTTTGTAAGAAAATGTGAGATCATTCGGGGTCCCTTGAGTAGGGTTGTAAACGAATCGAGCGTTCGACGAGCTGCTCGTGACTTGGCTCAATAAGAGCTCGTTTATATTCGTTTGATAAGATAAACGAACGAGCTTAAACACATTTGAAAAATACTCGATAGCTAAATAAACAAGCTTGAACAGCTTGTCATTCTATTCGATTATATTCACAAACAATGTCGTTTAAAGCTCGTGAGCATGCTCGTTAAGAAGCTCAATTAAGGCTATGTTTAAGGCTCGTTTAAAGCTCTATTAGAGCTTGATTATGCCTTATTTAATTAAAAATAAACATTATACCTTATTTGACTAATAAGGTGATTAAGTCATTCTTTTGGGGATGAATTTTACAAGGATGGCATTAATGAATTACCTAACTCCAATTAGCATAGTCCAATAAGGAGTTTTCAGGAACTAAAATTTTGAATTCCCCCTCTCATTTTGATAGGAATTTAAAAATTACCAACACTAAGATTGATGGTTTGCACATTCTAACTGAAGATAAGTCTTTGAAAATAATTTTTAATATTATTAGAAAATTAAGAGACACAAGTCTGAGAATATGAAAGACGACACGGCAATTCATTCAAGTCTTGGAATTAATGTGATGATTCCTTTGCACGTTAAAAAGAGAATTATTCTTCCTTGATGCAAACAAAGATGATGTCTCCCTTTCGAAATGACATAGACATACACAAATAGAACAAAACGATACTATTATATCCCAAAATAGCTTAAACAAACACAAGCACTCCTTACAATTTCAAATAAAAGGACATAACAACACCATACGACTTTTCAACGCTTTGAGAAGAAAAATACAATGGAATGGTAACTTGTGGAGAGAAGAAATAGATTTGCAAAAGCCAAACTAAACGTCTTCATTTAAAACATAACAAAAATAGAACAAAACGACACAACAATATTATATGACTAATAAAGCCTTACAACTTTTGAGAAGAAAGATACAATTGAATGGTAACTTGTGGAGAGAAGAAATAGATTAGAAGTTCCGAGACGAAATAATTGAGGAAAGGGAAACGAGGCTACCTCTCAAGCTAGAACAAAACCCGCAGGTTTTCTTTTCTAAAAATCACTACATTTCACTCTCCTTAAATAGCTACAAAACAGTCCTATAAATTGAAAAGATAAGGAGGCCAACAACCATGCTCAACCGCCCACCACAGCCAACCAAAAGGGAGAAAGAAACAGCAATAAAGGCACGGTTGGACCCCCACCCGAACAGCCACAGCAAGGGAACCAGGACAGCCAAGAGCAGGAACCGAACAGCCAGCAAGAGGAACCGGAAAAGCAGGGAGCGGGAATCAAACAGCCAGCAAGGGGAACCGGGACAAAAGGGAGAGGGAACCAAACAGCCAGCAAGGGGAACCGGGAAAGCAGAGAGCAGGAACCGAATAGCCCAAAGCAAAGGAGCAGCTCAGCTACCACCAAACCCAAGTTAACCCAAAAAGGGGTTGGCTTTGCTTACATCATTTCTTTTATCAGGAGAAAGTTTAGAACTACATTCTTGTCTCTGAAGTTTCTCTTCCAACATTGAACTGGATTGCATGGCCAAGACTTATATTCCTCGTCGGGATTTTCTTAATAATGTAAAAGGCAATGCATTATTTTGGATCTTGCTAGCCTTTATAATTTTTTATGAAGCTTGGCTCATTGGTATTGTTTTGTCCTCTGAGATTGCAAATTGGTAATGGGGTTTTTTAGCACTTCCTTCTTCCTCATGGCTAAAATATATTTGGAGCTCTTATTAGATCTTATGATAATAGAATCATAGCTCCCTTTGTCGCAGATATAAAGAAATTCTATAGGCATGATAACTTTTTAAAAATATTTTGATGAAACAATATATAGGTAATAGGTTTGATGGAGGACTTCTTTGGATTATTGTATTGAGTTTCTATTGATTGTCTACATTCTTTATAATAATGGAGCTTAGTGTACGAAGTATCATCCAAGAATCATCTATATATGGATTTTTCAAGCTTCCATTGCCTTTCTTTGGTCTTTTATGATTATTTATATAGATCAGATAAGGTCCTTAATTCTTGATAAGATTTATGGCTTTAATGAGTTGGACTTTAGTTTGAACTCTTTCTATTTAGTTTCAGATGGGATTTTAGTTTGTAACTTCATTGACATTACACATTTATCATTTCCGTGCTGAATACTTGCTGATACACATGCTCAATTGAAATAGTTAATGAATAAAACGAACCATATCCAACAATTTAAATAGGAATTGCGATTAAAATTGATAACTCAAGCCCAACGTGCTTTGGGTGCTGAATACCGTGACGAAAGAAAGTTTTGCAACAGAGTGCACCTGAAGTGTAAATTGCTTTGTTTAATTTACCATATAAGTAAATGTGTAATGCAATTCAAGATGCTGAAAAAAGGGCAGAGTTAAAGAGATCCAACCAAACAGGTTGATCTACGGTCATCAAAAGAGCTCCGAAGGAAACCTTATCTAATCTACCAAAGACTGTATGAAAGCATCAAGGTATTTGCCTCAAAAACAATAACTAAATCAAAGAAAGCTATTCAGTCTTAATTTGTTAACGCTAAACTTAGAAACATACCTGAGGTGAGGTGAGAGCAGCCTGTTGTGAGAGCTGCTGCCTCATCTGGCCAGCAGTTAAACGCTGTTGCCCATACGAAAGTGGTCCGTTTGCTCTAAGCTGTGAATTTAAACCAAGGGAACTTATCAACCCCATAGCCTGCATGCCTTGCAGTGTCTGACCTGATGAATTTGCATTTTGAAACTGTGCACTTTGCATCAAACCTGCCTTTTGCCTTGGCTGCAAGAAGAAGAAAAATCAGATCTCTCATCTCTGTACGAACAAACATGTTTTCCCACAAAAATTGTACTTCAAATGTACTCATTCAATAATCATACAGATGTAAAGTGAAAATGAACTGTAGCTAAAAGCAGTACATACCGTACTTTTCTCCTACCACAATATCATTATCATAACTTATTAATATCATTAGAACTTTAACAATAAAAGTAAAATATGATGGTATCACTAGCACCCGTCATGTAACTGTACTAATATATGATACCACCATAACCTTAACATATAAAAGTAGAGTTGGATGAAAGAGAAATTACCAAGTAGCTACGCATTAATATATGATATTCACACCCGACATATATATATATATATATATATATATATATATATATATATATATATATTATATGCAAAATAACCCTTTAATGCCATAAAAACTTTCCCTTGCCATTTCATATACTTTCTTATGTGATCTCATGAGTTATATGATTGATGTGAATAAAAATATATTTTTTTTATCATCAAGCATTATTTCAAAAAAAGTAAGGGGAACAATTAAGTATAGAGCAAAGGGAAGAAGATAAAGGCGCAACCTAGGGGTGTCAAAAAATGACTCGACTCACCAATCCGACCCGATAAATTTGGGTTCGGGTTGACCTGTTTAATAAATAAGTTGGATTCAGGTTGACCTATCAACCCAAATTTAACATGAATTGATCCGTTTAGATTTTTTTAACATTTTTTAAATTTGTTGGTATGATTGTCTTATTTTTTATTAATTAACCTTAAATATATTGTTAAAAAGTTATATAAAAAAATGATTGAAATAAATTATTGGATCATTTGAGTAGCTAGCGGGTCGGGTTCAAGTCCGCATTGTTTACCAATTTATTAAACGGGGTGTCTGATTTGATTCGAAACCGAACCAAACCGTTGACCCATTTGACACTCCTAGCGCTACCTTATACATATGACAAAATATTTTAATTCATGTTCCATCTGATAAAACTTCTTTAGTCTTTAGCTTTGTTGTATTAGTTATGGTTATTATTGATGAAGAAAGCAAGTATGGGAAAGTGATTAATTGGTTATATATTTTATACACTCTATAAATTATTATTTATACACCAACAACAACATCAAGCTTTTATCCCACTATGTATGGTTAGTTATATGAATCTTTTTTTCTCCGTTGTATCTTGTAAAGAGTCAAATTCTCATTTAAATCTAATAAAGAAAGGTCATTACTAATAGTTTCTAACCAAGTCTTTTTAGGTCTACATCTACCTTTCTTAAGATAAGTCAAATATAATACATCTACTCTTCTAACCAGGTCATCAGAAGGTCGTCGTTTTATGTGACCAAACCATCTAAGGAGACTCTCTCTAATCTTATGTTCCACAAGTGCTACTCCAACCTTTTCACGTATATGCTCGTTTCGTATTTTGTCTCTAAGAGTAAAACCACTTATCCACCTGAGCATCCTCATGGACCTCATCTCTGCAGCACTTAACTTAATATTACGCTTCTCTTTTAATGGACAAATTCTGCACCACAAAGCATTGCAGGTCTCAACACCATCTTATAGAATTTTCCCTTAAATTTGAGGGGGGGTTTTCTATCACACAACAAGTTTGATGCATTCCTCCACTTCAACCATCCAACTTGAATTCTACTAATAATACTTCCATCTATTTCAATATCACTCTGAGCAATAGATCCAAAGTCACAATCCCCCCACTAGATCTATTACTACTAAAATTACACTCCATATATTTGGTTTTAGATCTACTCAAACGAAAACCTTTAGACTCTAAGGTTGACCTCCATAATTCAAGTTTACCTTCAACTACTTCTCTAGTCTTATCGACAAGAAGAATATCATCAGCAAAAAGCATACACCATGGTACATTCTCTTTAAAATAGATAAATTATTATTTATCTATTTTAAAAATCTAAATTGCATCATTTATAGGCTATATTTTGCTTGATTTTCAACAAAACCAGCTCAAAAATATTATTTATGCAAATTATTAAAATAATAAATATATTTTAAAAAGTTGTTTTAATAGATCTAAGAAGGATTTAAAAATTAGGAATGAAAAAGGGAAAAAAATGATAAGTATTTCAAAAACCAAACTTTGTATAAGCTAAAAAAATATCTATATTTTTATGTGCTTACATAGCTTTCATGAAGAATGCTAAATGACTAAAATATATGGAATCTCTCCTATAATTAAAAGATAATCATCTTAAATTTCTATGCATTAAAAACATTTTTTCTCTCAAAATTAACATCAATATTTAAGAAACTAACATCGCCATGATCAAGTTGAGATTGCACAATGGAAAACAAAATATAACCAATATCAACCTTTTAAAATAAGGAAGAAAAATTGGTTTTAATTATTGTTCTGGTTAATGATCTCTTTACACTGCGCAAAAGCAAAACTTTTATGTAGATTGGTTTTTAACCAAATTCATAAAATCATCATTGTAGGTCCCAAGTTTATATGAATTGATTAAAGAGACTAAGGGTTGATGTTAGGTCAATAGCTTCAATTATAAAGCCAATGTTAAATTCCATGATTCCACTAAAATGTAACCAAGACTAACAATAATGATAATGATGATTTTATAGACTCTATATTACATAGTTATTTTAAATGTACTAAATTTTCACATATAACTCGCACAAATGTAAAAACAAAGATTATTAACAAAATATAAACAATCAATATGAGCCTCTCTTGCAAGAAGCATTTTTAACCCATAAATATTTCAATTTGATGATAAAAAAAAAAATTCAATCATTTTATAATTAAAAAATAGAAAAAAAAATTCATAACAACAAAAGACGCCTCCATTGTACCTCTAAATTTTGTATAAATTAACATTAATTAATCTGTGTTGCTTCTATTCAAGTTTATAATTATGTTTGTACAATTACCCATGTGCACCTCACACACAAGAAGCATTTATGGGCCCAAAACTCTATAAATTATTATATGCAGAGTCAGGATGCATCCTGACCAGTAGTGTGTTCGACTTGCACATTGTGTACAAGCGAAGGAATTATTTTGTACGGAATTCAGGCAAGAAGAATCGTCCAAACATTTAAGTGTACACATAATGTGTACATAAATTTGACACAAGAGATTATTACGTGCGGAGTCCAGACGAAAGAACAATCCAAATTTGTTGCATATTTGCTGAGTATTTACTGTACGCAGTAAATACTCAGCACATACTCACAACTAAGTATTTGATGTGTATTTTTTGAGAGTTTGGTGCATATTTGTTGAGTATTCACAAATACTCAGCAAATACGCAGCAATCTGAATGGTCTGGACTCTACACGAAATAATTAATCAATGTGATGCACACTATGCATAGTATGCACATAGTGTGTGAACACTTACAGTCCGGACGGTTCTTCCCGTCCAGACTACGCGCAAAATAATTCCTCGTACAAGCGAGCCTGGCTCAATCTCATGAATTCGGAAGACAGCTACGTCCAGACTCCGCGCGTAATAATTCCTCCCAATACTCATACAAAATGTAATAAATTTTCCGCCTCTCCAAAAAAAAGAAACTCTAAATATTCAGCTCGAGTAAACTCACAATAGTATACATCTATGCTTCACTCCATGACCGAGCATAAATCAACCAGGGCCTACCTTGTTAGCTGAAGCCACTTCTCCTTAAAAACGAAAAAACGAAGTATCCGAACTTGAATTAAAATGCAGTCATCGAAAGTAAAGACAATTTATGTTTAGAAATGATTCTCCAAAGACAATTAGGTTGAAATATCTTCGCCCTACAGCAACTAATTACCTGAGCCAGCATTTGTGATTGAATATTGAAATGTGCCGCAGCCTGGTTGGGAAGCATGGGAAGCTGCCCAGCCTGACCCATCATGCCTGGCCTAGCAATTCCATTGCCCAGTTGCTGCTGCTGCCCGGAAAAGCTCATTTGGCCGCCGTACACCCCTTGCCTCATGGAGCTGGCGGACCCTATAGCAGTCCCAAACTGTTGCTGTATTTGGTTCACCCGCTGCATGGACCCCGAACGTTGGAGCCCTGGCTGCATCTGAAAGTTGGGGCTCGGTGACAAAGTACTGCTCTGCTGTTGCTGAGTTGTTGCCAACGGCTTCGTCGAGAAATCTAATGTTCCAGCGGGAGTGATCTGGGGCTGGGAGTGGGGGAGCTGAGGGGAAGAGATCTGGGGGAGATCGATGGAGGGAGGGGAGGGGGCAATCGAAGGAGAGGAGAGGCTAGGGTTTTGAGCGTTGGGCAGAGCCATTTGATCGCCACCGCCATTTGACGGTGGGAAAGGTATAGGTGGCGAGGAAGATGCGGAGTTCGCCGCCATCGATGGATTTTCGAAGATCTGGCGCGCAGAGAGATAGAGAGACGCGGAGAAAGACCGAATTCGGGAAGAACTGGGGACAAACGCGGAATGAGATCTTTTGGGCCTTTCTGTTGGGCACGGCCTAATTCGTACTAATTGATAGGGTTGCAATTCGAGTGAGGCTTTAGAGTACATTTATGATCATTTGATTAATTAATTAATTAATTTTAAATATTTGATTATTAATTAAATAATTTTAAATAATTATGTATTCAACTCATTTATGTTCATGAATAATATCTTCAAGAATACGCTCTATTTTTTTTTTGGGACATTTAGGCCAATTAAGGCAAACTTACACACGCAACGCATACACATAGACTCGAATCCTGGACCTCTTAGTTGGAAGCCTAAGCTCTCAACCAATAGGCCAAGGAGAATTGTGTATGAATACGCTCTATAAGAAGCTCGTTATGAAGCTTGTTAAGAAGCTCAATTCTTTATTCGATAAGGTGCTCGTGAGAAAACACTTAATGTTTGATATAAATTTTAAATAATTTTCATTAAAAAAATTATGAAATGTCTAATATAAATATTTTATATTTCTTATAATTTTAAAATATAGTAATTATCTATTAATAAATAAAAATTAATTAAAAACTATAATATATATTAATGAAAATAAATCATAAATATAAATTAATTGATATTTTGTATTATTTAATTAAAACTACTTCAATTTTATAATATTGTATAGTTATACATTTATGCCTCATTTGTCTACTCATTCCGTCATTCGCTCGCCAGTCACCACAGTTGCACTTATGCCATACCGAAAGCTAGTACAAATAGGCAAATACCAAACCCTAGTCATTCACTAGTTTGTCTTTCTCCATTACACCGCTTAAGTCCCACCAAACGCTCATCTTTCTCCCCCATGCTACTCAGCCGGCTCATGAGCCCACCTCTTTCGGTTCTATGCCACTCGGAGACCCCGTCGGCCAAAAATTAAAATATTTGCTGAAAAACTTCTCTAATGTTCATGAATAAGAGATATTTGTTCATGCTTTATAGATTATTTGTTTAAAATATTCATGAATAAGCTTACATATAAGAAGAATTATAGCTAGTTTTGTTTTGTTTTTTTTACGAGCTCATTTGGTAGCTTGAAAATACTTGCAAGTTATGTTTGCGAACAAGCATGTTTGGTAGCTCAAAAACACCCGTTATAAATATTTGTGAACAAGCAAGTTTGACAGTTGGAAAACTATCGCTATATATGTTTGCAAACATGCTCAAGGTAATTGTTTGTTAGTAGGCTTGATAAAGCTCATTTGTTAAGCTAATAAACATGTATAATTAGAGCTCGATAATAGCCTGATTAGGCTAATTTGTTTAAAGTTTGATAAGTACGAAACAAATCAAACATGGATCAAACATTAACATCCATCAATTTAAACAAACTAAGATTGAACTCAAGTAGGCATGCTTGAATCAAGCTCAAACGAACACAAGCAAAATGATAATAAATGAACTCAAACATGAGCAAGTATCTACACAGCTCAGCTTAGCGCTGTTCATTTGTAGCCCTACTAATTGAGTATCTTAATGATGCATTGACTCGTATTGATCTAAGTCATTAACTAATTTGATACTCAAATATTAATAAGTACCTTTTTAAATAAAACATTTTTATATAAAATTTATGAGATTGTTATAATTTGGTATTCAAGTAACCAATCAATGTAGCGGATTATTTTCGGCCGAAAAAAAAAAAACCAATCAATGATTAATTGGCCATCATCAGCTCAAGTAATCAATTAATGTCTTATTATATATAATTAGCTTAAGTAAAATTCATTAATTATTTTAGATTAATCAAAGTGTCATATAATTATTCAATGACTAATTAAATTTAGTTATCAAGCTGATTATCATTAATTAATACCATTATATATATATATATATATATATATATATATATATATATATATATATATATATATATATATATATATGTGTGTGTGTGGCTTGTGATTCTAATATTAAGCAATTGCTGAAATTCTGACTATTCTTTTTTTAAATTAAAATAAATCCCCACTGTCTGATTTTGTGACTCCTCAAATTCTCCCATCTTCGACTTCATGTGAAGAAGAGTTTTGAAAGACTCACTCGAGGAGCTTCCTCGCCTTCTTCGCCTTCTTCGCCTTCTTCTATGACGGGAGCTAGCATCAAGTTATCTTCGTCTGATCATGACAGGAGCTCGCATTGAGCTCTCCAATGTGGCCAGTTTCACAGCCATTGGACAACCTAACAATCAGTTGGCCCCTCTTTCTTTTATTATTTTAAGTTGTATTATATTTTAGAAGTCAATCTATATTAATTATAATAGTAACAACTAGTCTTGCCACATTGATCTTGCATTAGTCATATCATTTTTTTTATATGCAGAATAAGTTAATGTCATATGTGAAATGTAATAATCTATGAAATATAAGAAAATCTACAAAATCTAAATACATTTCATTAACTTTTAAAATTTAGAAAATCACAACTACCAAATTATTTAGTGAAATTCAATAGTATTATAGTCAAAATATTCATGTAATTCATATCTATCATATAGAAAAAGTTGCAAAATAAAAATTTGGTAAATTTGAAGAAATGCATTTTTTGGTGAATTCAGGAGAAATAAAATACCTAGAAAAGATCAAGACATAAAAAAACATGACTAAAAATATAGTTAATTACTTCAATTAGAACAAATTCATAATATAAATTACATACAAAAACACCCTGGAGCAATTTCTATCTCGTCATCTCTTTCCCTTATTATCTTCTCCTACTCTCTTTCCTTCCCTCACAAGCCAACTAAGTTAGGGGAGGTAAGGTGAGGGCGAGGTATATTTAAATAAAAAATATTAAAAATATCATTTCAATGCCTGCATTGTCACATGCACAATACAGCGACGCAACGCTACATGCCACCCCTAGAGTTATTGTAGAACAAAGTTTTCAATGTCACGACGTCATTTCTTAGTGTTGTAGTACCTTCAATGCCACAACACTACATGTTAGATCATATTTTCATAATTTTGAATAAATTCATTTTAAAATCTCGAGTTATTATAATATCATGGTCAATTATGGTTAGTGGATGGTAGTCAATCAGTGGAGGTCCAGGGGGGTGTTCATAGCTAGTGATGGTAGTCGGGGGATTTTAGTTTGACAATGTTGGTCAGATGATTATAGTTTAGTGAATGTGGTTATAAGATTGTAGTAATGTGATAATAGTTGTGGGATTGTCGTTATATAAAGTTAGTCAGGATATTAGTAAATTGTCAATTGATCATAGTCGAGTGACGATGGTAAAAAAATTGAGTGATAATAGTTAGAGAGTGGTCTAATGTTAGCAGTTAGGAAATAGTTCGATGGTGGCAATCGGGTGATGGTGCCCAGATTATAATAGTTGTGGTATTGCAGTCAGGAGTTTTTAGTTAGGCGATAATGGTCAATGGATCATAGTCGGGTGACAGTGCTTAGGAGGCTATAGTTGAGCGATAATGATCAAAGAGTGATCCAACGTCAATAGTTGGGCGACAAGTCGACTATGGCGATCAAGTGGAGCATTGGGATTCTTTAAGAGTTCAAGATCTCTTGAATCTTAAGACAATGTTCTTCTCAAGAGGTGAAGGGGATGGGGTTATTTATAGATTTTGAAAGTCACGCTTTTTATAAATATAACTTAAATTCGAAACATTTGATCAAATAATATGCATTGATCCTCTTGATCATCATGAACTTTTATTTTATCCGGTGAACGTACGCTCCTCTACGTTCGGTTTTAGACCAAAACAGCGCAATACCGAGTTTTTTCAAAAAACTCGGTACAACTCGGTACTCGGTACTCGGTATTGCGCATTTTTGGCCTAAAACCGAACGTAGAGGAGCGTACGTTCACTGGATGTAATAAAAGTTCCTTGATCATAGCCCGCTATGTTAGTCTTCAGGTGTCTTAATGATATTAGAATTAATTTATCTTGGCTTTTTTAAATTTTTCTTATTGAGACGCTTTATTAGATTATAACTATACAAGATTCAGAGATTATTTGATCATCTAGTCAACGTCTAAAATATTTTTAAATGTGCTTAAAGTGCTTGATTTGAGCTCATTTGGATGTCAATCAGTTCACTTTTGATGTCGATAGATTCGCCTCATCGATGTGTTTAATTCGACTATAAATTTGCTAAACTCAGATTTTAGATGATATTGAATTTAATTTCAAAAGATTCTCACTTGATCAAATGTTTTTTCTAATATTACATCAATTTCAACTTATACGTATATGAAAAACAATAATATTATTATTACTATATCACCGTTCCATTTGCAATGGCCGAGTGAAATTTACGAGCTGGTGACGGTTGCAATCCCTATATATCATCTTTGAATGTGCTCGGGATGCATTATACTTTTAATGAACTTCTATTTAACGGAAAATTATGATCAATATTATGAGCTCTCAGATTGTTTAAGGCATATGAAGCCTTACATTCTAACTCACATCATATACTTTTAAAAATATGTTTATTTAAAAATACCAAATAATTCACCTTCATTCATATAATTAAATTCAGTCGCTGAAAAATATTTAATCATCAGATATATTGAAAATATTTCAAATAAAAAAAGTAAAAAAAAAAAATTGTCTCAAGAGTGTCACGATCCAACCCGATGAGCTCGTATAGACGAGGCGGGAACGGATATCATGTTTTATTGATATTGAAATACTATGTTTTTAACATTTAGTCCGCCATCCGTTTCGGTCTTGTCTTTGCGAGCTCACCAGGCCGAATGATGACAAAGAGAACCTTAATTGATTTATTTTAAATATTAAATCTTAAAATAAATACTCAAGCAAGTTAGTATTATATTTCAAGATTAAATTATTTATCACTTCAAATAATTTTTAAATAGTAAATATTCAAAAATTTATTAAAACCGAATTAATGTTTTTTTTTATATAGAAATTGTAGGCTCGTAGCCGCTAAGCCCACCTACGCTTCGCTAGCGCTGTATACGCACAGCGGCACGAACTTTTATTTTATCCGGTGAACCTACGCTCCTCTACGTTCGGTTTTAGACCAAAACAGCGCAATACCGAGTTTTTTCAAAAAACTCGGTACAACTCGGTACTCGGTACTCGGTACTCGGTATTGCACGTTTTTGGCCTAAAACCGAACGTAGAGGAGCGTACGTTCACTGGATGTAATAAAAGTTCCAGCGGCACAGGCACTGTAAATCATTGCTCTCAGTAACAGTAGCAGTAACGTTGAGCTTCATAAAACCCTGGAAGTATAGATTCCACCAATCTGGGCGACGATACGGATTCAGATCTAGTGAGCGTGCTAAGGATTTCGGCCTGAAGTTCTTCCATTTCTTCGATTATAAGGTATTTCTTTGTCACTGGCTGAGCAATTCATTGCAAATAATAAATGTCCAGTATATTTACTAGTTTGCTGGAGATTTATCCGTTGATAATGCACAGCGATGCATTCGTGGAGAGTGAAGTTTCTTTACATCCGTTATTGGAGCTGAAAGGGATTCTTTGCTGAGCTTCATTAGTGTGATTCTATCTAGTTGGAACTTTTTGTGAATTTTGGGGTTAGATTGTTGTTTTAGCTCTAGTAACTGCAAATAATTAATGTCCAGTATATTTACTAGTGTGCTGGAGATTTAAACGTTGATAATGCATTTCGATGCATGCGTGGAGAGTGAAGTTTCTGCACAGAGGCTTTACGTGTTTTATACTTTTTACCGTGAAAACCTTGATACAAGTACCGCGAATTTATTTACTATTAATATTTATCTGCCTGTTAAGCTTTTGAAAGATTCTCTTCCCTAATTATCTATTTATTTTGAACAGTACCTGTAAACTCTTGTTGGCTCAAGTTGTTGGGATAAATCTAACGATGATGAGTCTTTGTTAATATAGAACAATTGCAAGTTACTATGGGATGAATGGAAGTTAAAATGACTCTTGAAGTATTGCGACAACACCAATGAAGTTGGGTGGACAATCAACCAAAAAGGATAGGAAGGCAAAATTGGTACTTCTTGCACCATTGAAGTTGCCTCTACTGTATAAAGTGTGGTTCCAAGCTTTAATAATGTCTTATGACATTAGCTAGGAGAGAAATAGGGGGGGGGGGGGGGGGGGGGTGGTTAAAAATGGTGAGGTGGTAGTCAAATAGTGCGGTAGTTGTCAATGTAGTGGTCAAAGAAGGCCAAAATAAGTTATAGGAAATGGCTAGGCTAGTTCAAGCACATACCTAAAACAATACATGACTTATGACTCAGAGAATTCATGAATCACACTATAACTCAAATGACATGATAGAGATTGAAACTACAAGGTAAAATATGTAAAATGATTCATGCGCCTCAAAAAAAAAAAAAGATGAAGGCCTTAGTTTCACATAATCTAGACTCTTGACTCATACTAAACTAATCTTCAAAATGCATCCTCTACCACTTGTAAACTCTGCTTTCTTTCAAATATTCTACGATGTGCATAAAAAATGTTTTTAGCTTCTTGAAGAAAATGTTTTCACTGTAAAAGGATTTGAAATCCATTTGGGTATTGTGAGATGTTTCCGTTGATTTTCCATGCAGACTAAAAAGTAATGTCTAGAAGGGCACTACCATCTCGCCGTGCGATTGATAATGGAAGCATTCCTTTGGCAAGCTCGTTGCAACAAAAGTCCCGCTCATCTCCCTTTCTAACAATTGGACTTGTTCTTGTGGTAATGCTAATATTTGTTCCTATTCCGTAATCCACAATGCATTATATGATTGCACAACAATTCCTTCATGTCTTTACTTTTTTTTTTCACCATGAAATCCAGGTTGCCTTTCTTGTCATTGGATACACTTATACTGGCTCTGGTATGCACGAACTCTATAACAAATGCTTGCATGTCAATGCAGATTAGAACTATTAGAGTATTAGTTAACAGCACTGGCGAACTATCTTTTTTTTTTTTTTGGGACATTTAGGCCATTTAAGGCAAACTCACGCACACAACGCATACACATAGACTCGAACCCTAGACCTCTTAGTTGGAAGCCTAAGCTCTCAACCAATAGGCCAAGGAGAATTGTGTACTGGCGAACTATCTCAAGCAAAATTTAGAAGTTATTGCTGCTATTTTTTTCCTTCATCATATTCTTCAGTAATGAATCATTTGTACCCACTCAAAAATATATTTAATATTGCATGGGCAGGTTATGACAGTGAAAAAGATGCTTTGAACAGAGGTGAAGGTAGGCCTTTCTTTTGGAGCAGGCATTTATTCGTCACTTTCTTCATTTTACCATTCTAAAATGCAACGACTGCACAAAATGTCAGATTTTACCTTTGATAATAGGTTTTTTAGGAGTTCGCTGTTCTGTTTATTGTTTAACTGTATTATTATTTTAATTTCCAGGTGACATCAGTAATCCCAAATTGTATTTATTTGACCATATGCAATTCTGAGTTTTGATGCCTTTGTTAGTACCGATTTCACAGGTTGTCGAAACATCTTCCTTATCAGTGAGAGTTTTCTTTCTTTATCGACATCAAGCCAGAAATTTGTGGAGTCAAAAAAAAAAAAAAAAAACCAGTCATGGTTTGAAAATATAAGCATCAATTATCTCTTATAGGTTTGTAGTAAATATTTATGTAAAATCATGCTCCAGAACGAGATAAACTTTAAGACAATTTATACATGCAAACCTAGACGAGTAGTGGACAATAAATGAGATGAAAACACTAAGTAGCAAGCAAAGTTTTAAATGTAGAAATTGGAAAAAATCTTAACAGAAAGTGTACTAGGATTAAATTAGAAAAACTGATAACAGAAAACATACTTGAAGATATGCCTGTCATGATTTGCATCAGATCTAGAACATTTACTCGCATAGAAATTAGTAGATCTACTTGAAGATATGATAGATTTTACTAAGCTATTGTGAAGAGAAATTGGATTCCATTGATTAGAAGAAATATGCGATGGAGGTAAGATAATAGTAGAAGAGTTTTTAATTTCAATTCATTCAATTATCAATGACCAAAATAGAACAATAAAATCCTTATTTATAAAAATAGAGTAAGATAAACCCAAATTCAACTAAAAACTGATCTAAATAAGGATATTTCTTACTAATCCATTTGTAATTTGAAATAAAAAGATTACAACAACAACAACATCAAGCCTTTATCCCACTACGTGGGGTCGGCTACATGAATCCTTTTTCTCCATTGTGTCCTATTAAAGGTCAAATTCTCATTTAAATCTACTAAAGAAAGGTCATTCCTAATATTTTCTAACCAAGTCTTTTTAGGCCTGCCTCTACCTTTCTTAATATAAGTCAAATCTAATACCTCTACTCTCCTAACCGGGTCATTGGAAGGCCGCCGTTTTATGTGACCAAACCATCTAAGGCGACTCTCTCTAATCTTATCTTCTACTGGAGCTACTCAAACCTTTTCACGTATATGCTCATATGCTCATTTCGTATCCTATCTCTAAGGGTAAAGCCACTCATCCACCTAAGCATCCTCATCTCTGCCACACTTAACTTAGTATTATGCTTCTCTTTTAATGGCCAACATTCAGCACCATAAAGCATTGCAGGCCTCACTACCATCTTATAGAATTTTCCCTTAAGTTTGAGGGGCACTTTTCTATCACACAACAAGCCCGATGCATTCCTCCACTTCAACCATCCAACTTGAATTCTGCTGAGAATATCCCCATCTATTTCACCACCACTCTGAACAATAGATCCAAGATATCTAAAACGTGTACTCTTATTAACTACTTGATCGCCCAAAGTTACAAACCCCACACTAGGTCTATTACTACTAAAATTACACTCCATATATTCCGTTTTAGATCTACTCAAGCGAAAACCTTTAGTCTCTAATGTTGACCTCCATAATTCAAGTTTACTTTCAACTCCCTCTCTAGTTTTATCAACAAGAAGAATATCATCAGCAAAAAGCATACACCAAGGTACATCCTCTTGCAAATGTCTAGTGAGAGCATCCATGACTAAAGCAAAAAGATATGGGCTTAAGGTTGATCCTTGATGTAACCCAATCGAAATAGGAAAATACTTGGTCAAACCACCTTGTGTTTGAAGTTTAAACACAAGTAATAGCTCATGCATACATATCTTTAATGATTTGAATATAAGCATTATTAACTCCTTTCTTTTCAAGAACCATCCATAGCACTTCTCTTGGAACTTTATCATATGCTTTTTCTAAATCAATAAATATCATATGTAGATCCTCCTTATTTTCTCTATATTTCTCCATCAAATCTCTTAATAAATGTATGACTTCCATAGTCGACCTACCCGGCATGAATCCAAATTGATTTTGAGAAACATTAGTATCACGCCGCAACCTATGCTCCATAACTCGCTCCCATAGTTTTAAAGTATGACACATTAACTTAATCCCTCTATAATTCGCACAATCTTGTGCATCACCTTTATTCTTAAAAATAAGAATTAACACACTCATTCTCCACTCATCTCGTATCTTTTTAGTCTTCAAAATAATATTAAAAAGTTTAGTAAGTCAAGAAATTCCTTCATCTCCTAAGCATTTCCACACTTTTATTGGAATATCATCAAGTCCAACAGCTTTTCCACCCTTCATTTTCTTTAAAGCCTCTCTAACTTCGGTTTTACTAATACGCCGATAAAAACTGAAATCTTTATTTTCATTTAGGATGCTAAGGTCACTATAGTCAATCTTATTATCACAATTTTCATTAAAAAGTTTAGCAGAATATCTCATCCATCTTTGTTGAATATCATCTTCTAAGAAAAGTATTTTTTTATCTTCATTCTTAATACACTTCACTTGAACTAAATCCTTACTACTCCTATCTCTTTGTTTGGCTAACTTATACATATATCTTTCCCCCTCCTTAGTATCTAATCTATTATATAAATCACTAAAAGCTAAAGTTTTAACATCGCATATTGCTTTCTTCGATTCCTTACGAGCCTCTTTATATCTATCCCAATTATCAAAATTTTTAAAATTAAACCAATTTTTATAACAAATCTTCTTATTCTTAATCTTTTCTTGCACATTTGGATTCTACTACCAACTATTTTTACTATTAGGAGTTTTTCCCTTTGATACTCCAAGCACATCTTTTGCAATATTCTTAATATCACTAGCAACTTTTTCCCACATAACATTAGCATCCTCATGCATAGATAAAATCTTAAGCTCTAAAATCTTACTCTTAAAAATATTTCTGTTAATATTCTTTAAATGCCCCCATCTAATCTTAGAATATCGTTTTACTTTATTTTTTATTATTTGCCCTTTTATCTTAAGGTCTAAAACTAATAATCGATGTTGGGTACATAAATTTTCACTCGGAATAACTTTACAATCTTTGCAATCTAAACGATATATTTTTCTTATAAGAAAATAGTCAATCTGAGTTGTACTATATCCATTTGTATAAGTGATGAGATGCTCATTCCTTTTCTTAAATAAGGTATTAGCAATTGAAAAATCATAAGCTAAACAAAAATCTAATATAGTCTTGCCACCTTCATTTGTCGTTCCAAAATCATGGCCACCATGAATGCTTTTAAAATCATCTACCTCTCTACCAACATGTCCATTTAAATCTCCTCCAATAAAAACTCTTTCTTCAAGAGGTATCTTTTGTAATAATTCTTCTAAGTCATTCCAAAAATTTAATTTAGAACTCATATCCAAACCTACTTGAGGAGTATAAGCACTTATAATATTAACAATCTTATCATCAACCACAATCTTTAAAGCTATAATTCTATCTCTAATCCTATCAATTTTTATAACATTATCCTTCAAACTCTTATCTATAATAACACCTACACCATTTCTAGTACAACTCTTGCCCGAATACCAAAGTTTAAAACCTAAATTATCAATTTCTTTAGCTTTCTCTCCAACCCATTTAGTTTCTTGAATGCACAAAATATTTATCTTCCTATGAATCATAATATTTATTAATTCCATTAATTTACCAGTAAGGGAACCTATATTCCAAGTTCCTATCCTAATTTTAGTTTCATGGACTAGCTTCTTTGCCCACATCCATCCTTGATGTGGGAACCCTTGCCTATTTAACACTGCACCCGGGCGCCGGTGCAACGGCCCTTGCACACTTGTCACTGTATTCAGGCCATACAGCGCGTCGCTTCCAGGGGACGCCCTAGCATTAACACAATTTCTTAAAGGATTTATGTCATTATTATTCGACAAATTTTACGTTGGCTGTCGACTACCTAACGCAACCCTCCACTTTTCTCATCCATGACTTGGGACCTGGCAACGGTAGTGTTCAATTTGAAATAAAAAGATTACTAATAATTAAATTAAATAAATATTTAAATATATGTTGAGACGATTCATTGCTATGATATTCTAGAAAATAACATAGACTTACTTTTCTTGTGCTGCTTTAGTTTCCCTAGGTCTAAATAGAATTCTTCTCTTGAAGAGATACAAAAAAAAAAAAAAAAACTCCTCTATTTTCAAGCAAGCCAAATTGTGAGCCATGCACATCTCACGAAGTTAGATATTGTTTAATGTACGTGTATGTATGACTACTATACATACACGTACATGTATACATGTAATTAAATACCCACATGATTCCCGACGAACATGATATATGCAAACACGTGACTTATGAGAATGCTGCGCGGGTCAAAAAAATGAAACTAAGTTCATGCTCAATCTTTCTATGTGAATAGATTGGAGTCGACATGTCTCAAACCGTTAAAAAAATATACGGTCATATCTTCGATTGAGATATTTGTTTTATACGTTCATATTATGCCTTCAAGGTCTATTACAAGAAAGATTCAATAATAAAGGCATAAAGTCGATGACGAACCTGATCATCTGTCAGCAAATAGACAGAGTCGACAAGTAGACAGAGTTAACAAGATTCTACCAACAAAATAAAAGTGCCCATAAATACCCATATGATAGCTGTGCTAATAGAAAATCTCAATAGAAGTGAACCTCAAATATTTAGAATGTCTTCCAAAGTCCCATGAAATAAAAACTTTTAAAGTGACAATATAGTCACCCCGTTGATGACCGTGTTGATGGAAAATCTCAACTGGAGGGGGCCCAACTACTTGAAAATGTCTTCCAAATTCCCATGAAAATCCGAAACTCAAAAAAGTCACCAAAACCTGAAATATTTAAAATTGAAATAAAAACGGACAAGTTAGAAAATTTAAAATTAAAAAAAAAAGTCACCACCCTTCACAATGGTTTGTCAGGATAGACAAGTTAGAAAATTACTTCAACTCACAAAGAGAAAATTTCTAGTCGAGAATATCACTAAGATTATTCTCAAATCATCTTTTGCTAATAGGGACATGACACGTGTCCTTTTATCGGTGGTTTCACCGTCAAATGACATCACAAATAAATTGTTATGACCAGGACCCTGAACCATCAAATTACGGTCATGGTCAGAGTTTGTATGTTTGCAAACGGCTTCAAATCCTTGAGTAATGAATCGAGAGGATATGATCGATAATGCAAAAAGCCCTCTGTTAGTAAAGGTGAATTAAAATTTATCTCCTTAGACAAATATTCACCCTATGTCTATGAGGTAACATTGGACGAAGCAGCCAATGGCTTCCGACAAGGATTCTTTTGTTATGTTGGGTTGACTACCTCCTCTGATTAGGTAGACCTGGGATCATGATGACCCGGGACGACGGAACCTTGGGATCTTGATCGAGTCTATCATAACTCCCCCTACCATCCGCTTGAAGTGCAAGGTGGTGAATTTCTAATTTTAAATGTTAAATTTTAAATGCTTAAACATGCTGCTACTTCACACCGGATACTACATATTTATTGACAACTATCATTAATCGAAAGTTCTCTTTCGTTACTAGGAGGGATAATTAACTATAGGGGCTTGCGCCTATAGGAAACCTGAACTCACATCATAAAGTTCTCGTAAAACGAGGGCAAAATCTCTAGGTAATGTCTTATTCAAAACCCAATCTGTCTTCTAAAAATTTGCCTCAAAACATACTCGTTAAAACTCTTCTTGATGACCCACAAAAAAAGAAGGGGGTCTCGGAGAGGCCGGGGCGCGAATTTTTGGAGCCCACACTCATATAATATAGTACCACAAAAATGCTTTAAAGAGGGATGTAAAGAGCATAATGATGACAACATATAATTCTGTTCATCAACCAACACATAAATATTGCTCAAGTCTTGAGTAATAGAATTGAACTCATTCATATGTGTTTTGATGGACATACGTTCTTGGATGTGAAGTAGATGCAAACTCTCTTTTTGATAAAATTTTTTGTAAGTGCTAAAACTCTAACTTGAGACCTCAATGTGTGTGCTGGGGGTGGGGGTGAAGCTACTCTCTTGCATGTGAATGAGAACGTTATTACTAGAGGAAATGCCCATGGCTAACCCTTCCAAGTTCCTAAAGTGTAGTAGAGTGCCTTCCTATCCTTTTCGGTTGATTGTCCACCCAACTAGCGAGGCCTTAAAAAACTTTGACCTCCATTGCTGACTTAAAAAAGGAGGCTGATGGGCCTTCGAGAAGTGGTTGATAGGGGTTTGTAGATTGATTTTGGGTCCTATTGCTTCCATATGTAATGTTTGAGACTTAAAATATGTTGCAAACAATCATCATAGAGCTTTTACGCCCATTACGTTTTTTATGTGGAAAAAAATAACTAAATCTAAAAACCAAACCAAATTGAAAAAACCATTCAATTTTTTTTTTTTATCAATTTGGTTTGAGATTTAATTGATTTAAATTTTTTACTTTGTATAAAGATATAACTTTGGTTTAATTTAGGTTTGAGATTTTGAAAAACTGGATAAAATGAAAACAAATACAAGCAAAGAGAAATATTTTTTAAGATATGAAAATGATCTTTGGATTATTTATAATTTTTGTTTCATACTGTAAATATGTTCAATTTAGTCCATTGACTCTTCAAATATGTTCTAAAATAATCCTTTTGTTGGATTATTTTTAATCAGATTTGAACAGCCAAGGAATTATTTTCAATTATATTTGAGGAGTTGAGAGATTAAATTGAATACATTAGATGATTTTGGATTAAAATACTCCCCCATAAATAATCTAGGAATCATTTTGACTATTCTCTCAATTAAAAAAAAAAAAGAATTAGTTGTAAATCTATAACGTTTAAACCTCTTCTCTATCTGTAATGTATGTTAAACATAGGCAATTTGAATTGAATTGAATAAGAAAATATCAATTCGAACCAAACCAAACCAATTCAAACCCTTGTTTTTTTGTTTTTTCAAGTTGAAACAAAAATTAACTGAATAGTTTGGTTTGGTTTGGTTTCACTTGTGATCTTTTTTGGTTTTGAATTTAATCTTTCATGACCAGTCGAAACCATGGTTGGTTTTGACCAAACTAAATCGTGAACATCCCTAAGTTGTTCTATGGTAATTACATATGAACCTTTGAGTTGTTTTTAGTAATCACATCTGAACTTTATTCTGATTGACAGTTGATATTGGCATGATAAAGTTGAGTTGAACCAGTTTTTTCAAATTTGACCCGTTCAGTGATTTGCCTGTTGATGTCAGAAATGTATTTTCCTTGGGGCATTCTTGTGGTGTTGATGGCAGTTTATTTCGGAGATCTACATTGTGAAATCCTAATTCTTAATTTAAGAAATTTTATTTCTTGATGTTTGGCGTCGGCATCTAAATATAACATAAATGTGTTCTAGATTGTTAAAGATTACTTTATTCTTTGCTTGTTTGTTGATTTACTCATTAATTTATTTTTAGCCATAAAAAAAGATGGCCTCATTTTCCATTATTCATCTATTTGATTAATTAATGCGTGACTTTCTTTGTTACTTCAGCTCGAGTTGATTAATTGTCAAACTTCTGAACGTTCCTAAATGTAGATTTCTTGTTCATATGTAGGTATTTCGTGCACCGCAGAAGTTCAACGAGCAATACCAATACTGAAGAAAGTGTACGGTGACAGCATGCAGAAGGTTTTGCATGTGGGCCCTGAAACTTGTTCAGTAGTTTCCATGTTGTTAAAAGAAGAAGAAACTGAAGCTTGGGGCGTTGAACCATACGATTTGGAGGATGCTGATAGTAGCTGTAGGAACCTTGTTAAGAAAGGCATTGTTCGTGTGGCTGATATCAAGTTTCCTCTACCTTACAGGCCAAAATCATTTTCTGTTGTGATAGTGTCAGATTCCCTGGATTATCTATCTCCAAAGTACCTCAACAAAACCCTGCCAGACTTGGCAAGGGTTTCTGCAGATGGTCTTGTTATATTTGCTGGTAACTTCATGAATCATTTAATGTTTTTAATTCTTTGTTTTTTTAGATGGTAATATTCTACCAGCTTTTTATCAGCAATATTGTTCCTCTCTGTTGATATATTTTGTGGTTGGAATTTTATTATGAGATTGTGAAGTACTGCCTGATAGCATAGAGGGAGTAGGCAGTCTTGCTATGTGTTTGTAGGCCCTGGTTGTCCCTGGCATTTTCTTTTGATCATTGATGCCTTTGATTCTTTGCTTGCATCAACTTTTTGATTGAGCAACCTTGATTTTATATGCTCATGTTATGTCATTCAAAAGCTGATACAATCACACAGTTGATGCCTTTGATTCTTTGTTTGTGTCAACTATTTGATTGAGCTACCTTAATTTCATAGGCTCGTATTATTTCCTTCAAAAAATAACACACAATGATTCGCGCACACAGATTACTAGCCATTTAAAAATATTGTCATTCATATTTCACCATCTATCATTAATTTTAAATTGCTAGGATTCAAAATAATAAAAATACACCATTTGGTTACTTTTAACAATATTAATGATTTTTAACAATCAATCACTATCTAGTGCCATATGTGGAGGAAAATTTTGAATGTTTGCTGAACAAATTGGGAGCTTCAGAATGGAAATGGGAATTTAGGCCTAATTTGAATTAAACTAGTCTTGGAAGACAAAAACATTAATCTTGAAATGTTCATGTATTCATAATTCAAAATATGGGATCTTATTAGTGCAAATATATTTTGCCATACGATCATACTCATTTGATCCCATGCATGCCCCACTTGCTTGCGAGTCTATTGCACTCGTGAACCACTACCCCGGGCTAAGTGCTACTTGTGGATCATCATCGTCCTTGCACTTTGTTTCTCCATTCATACATGCATTGTCTTGTAGTACCCATTCTACGATCCTTATTGTCTATGCTCTTGGCCCTTGCATGGCTCACAATGCATTCGCTTAGCCCACGTGCTTATGGCAACTAACTACAACTCATCGTTGTCCGTGGATCATTGTCCTCCTACTCCATCCGTCTAGGAGCACCTATGTGGTCTTTTTTTCTTCATTTCATCAGCGCAATCTGATTCATTGCCTTCTATGCTGGTCCTCTTGTTGTTCCTAGTACTACTTTGTTGTTGTTCTCCTTCCTCTATTTTAGCTCATGTACTGTAGGTGCCTTGGCTATGCTCTTCTTTATAGAACCCGAATTGCATATCGATTCTTAGGGCTTCTTTCCCTCCTTTTCCCTCCCCAACACTGACGTTGAGGCTTCACCACATTTTTTATTTTTATTGACTCATCTTTGCCATTCTTATCTTGATGGTCCTATAGTAGGCGGTGATCCACCAGCTCGTTCTTTTTCTTTTCATATGCTACTACTTTGCCTCCCACAACTTCTCCCCCCTGTTTTGTTTATTGATGTTGTTTTAGGAAAGGGTTTTTTGCTGTCATATCTGCTTGTCAATGTCCCTTCATTCTTTCAACATAGATTGAACTATGTGAGACATAAGCCATCCACTGCCTTTCTAGGTAAATCCTCTCTTATTTTTATTGGTGTTGAGATTTTTGATGTGGTGACTCCTTTTTCCTATATCTTGCTTGGTAAATTTTTTTTGGTTGCCCAAGCTTGGAGATTATTCATACTTTTATTTCTTAGTTTTGCTGATAGATGATATCTTTATATGACTTCTTAATCCCTGCCTACTTATTAAGAGTTTTTAAAAGTAGATTATTCAAGACTATTGTCCCGACATTCATATCATCTGACAGATTTACCAATATGTATGCTGAAGTGATCCCCATATTTTGATATTTCTGAGGAGCCTCCAATTACCTCGATTTGCATCCCCATATTTTGATATTTCTGAAGAGCCTCCTGTTACCACGATTTGCATTATTTTTTCTAATCTTTGTGTCCACCACATTAATCCATTTATATTATTCTATTTGGGATCAATTCTTGGGAAACTAATACAAGTAGATGCTTCTACTACTCAACTCACCTGTCTGTGTGTGACCCATGTTCTAATTGAGATAGATATTTCTACCCTGTTGGGTTGAGAGGTGATTGAAACTTCTTTATGTGGTTATTAACAAAGAGTAAAATTTGAGTATTTACCCCTATACTGCCATCCTTGCAAAATATCATCATAATTATACTGGTTGCTTTATAATCCATGAAGTATCAAAAAAATCTTATTCGAGGGACCTTATTATTTTGGGGATTATTCTTTTGATCATGGTACGGGCTTGTAAGATGTTTGTGTGTTAAATACTCATGATTACTTAGGGTCTCCCATCTTGCTAGGGATTGCTCTCTTAGCCTTTTTATTGGGGATTACTCTTTTGATCATGGTCTGGGCTTGTAGGATGTTTGTGTGTTAAATACTCATGATCATTCTGGGCCTCCCATCCTGCTAGGGATTGCTCCCTTAGCCTTGGTTCCCCACCCCCAAGGATGTTCTTAGACTCCAGCTATGCCTCCAAAGTTCTCTATTCAGGTAGTGCCCTTCTTTTGCTATTGTTGATTTGTTGGATGTAGCCCTTGTTCCGTCTCTTGTATCATTAGATATGATTGTCGAACCTATTGATACCTAAAGAGTCATGATCGGGAAGGCAATATGTCTTCTTATTGAGGGTCCTTTAGTTGCTTACACTACGTCCTCTCCCTGTGAATCTACAATTGTGTTATGCAAGCTTACCAATGAATGTTCTGATGTGGAGGTTGTTGATGGTTCAAGTTTTATTTAGTGTCATGATTTTATTAGAAGTTTATTTGGTTTAGTAGATTAAAAAATTTAGCTTGTGTTTTCTCATTGAGACACAAATTTGAAAAAGCGTTTTTCTTCATTCCCCAAGAAGTTTAATGAGTTTTCAAGCTAGAATTAATAACTATCCTGGTAACTTTTATATTTTGGACTTAACAGGCATTTAAGTTAAGTCCAAAACAGAGTCATTGCGCCCGCGCCCTACGATGTTGCAAGAGGAGAAATAGGAAGGGAGGCCTTCAAATTCTACGTTATTGCTAATATCCATTAATTGAGGGGCTAATCTACACCTTCTTTTTAAGAGAACTAGTAACATCAAATTCAACTAGAACTCTAGTCAATATGATGGGTTGATGAGCTGTAGCATCATTATTTTGTAAATGTTTATCAAATACAAAACTTGAGTATAACGTGAATTGGTTGAAAGCTAAGTAAATGCAACCCAAAAGAAAGAGTGATAGGTAGTTCCTCAAAAGAGTCAAAATGAGAAGACTATTGTAGCTTTTTCATTGTATAGTCACTTATATGGCAGGATCGTTGAAAGAAAAATCTAGTGTAATATGATTCTAAAAATAGTATTATAATAATATGAAGATAGTTAATTGAGCCAAATGGAGAAGTCAACAATTATTGAAGAGTACGAACAATCACCAATTATTAAAGAATACGAACAATAGGAGATGCAATATCTAATGATGTGCAAGTCGGAAGAGGAGCCTTTGAGAAGATAGATGTCATTGGAACAATAGTGATTGAATCGGGGTTTCGGCTGAAAACCTAGGTGCAACCAATTTTGGGGATGAATGAGAATGAGTTGGGATAGAAGACGGGAAAATAAGCATCGATTTGTGCTCCCTTATAGAGATGAAGACACAAAACGCAGATTTTAAGCAAGAAAATGTAAGGTTTGTTTGGAGGGGAGAGAAGCGATTAGCATGTGGGATAGAGGCCATGGACACAATCTTATATAGCGTGCAAGTATACATCAGCAGCAGCTGCACTATCTCCTGGTCACTATCAAGGTATTATTCGTAGACATAACTAAATGTAGGTTTCTTATTAGTGATAGGGATGAGGAGATCCATACTAAGATAGTTTATAATAAATATATTAATTGGATATATTTTATCTAGGTTTTGGCAGATTATGGTGGAGATATATCATCCAATCAAACTTTGATTATGGGTTTGATTCTGGTAGCCTATATGAGCCATTGAGAATGTATTTAATGGAGGCCATTGAGAAAATTCAATGTAATGAAGATTGTTTTCAAATCCTCTCCTCTTATTAGCTAGCTGACCCTTAGACTAATAGTTTCCAAACTCTTCCGTTGCCACCCTAATTTCTAGCTAACAAGAACTCTCTCTCTCTCTCTCTCTCTCTAGCCTTTTTTTTTTTTCTCTTGGTGGACTTGAATTCAAGAAACTAGAGAAGGAGAAGAGTGGCGGGTTTGATAGATAAGAAGGAATTAAAATAGGAAGAATTGGAGGGATCTAAAGGAGATTAAAGAGGAGAGTAATTAAAGCACGACACATTTAGACTTTTCATGTTCTTTTATAATTTTAGCATTCCTTTTTTCTCAAAGCATGACATTCCATGTACAAGAACCCCACGTAACATATAATAGCGGCACTTAAGTTAGAAAAAAGATGATTTAATTTTTTTGTATTAGTTTATGTGATGGTTGTAATTGATGAAGGTAACTTTATACAAAAAAATACATTGCAATTTTTGGTCGGTCAGTTAGTCGGGAGGGAGGGATGTAAATCTGTGCTTTTAATAGAGATGGAAGGATGGAGATCTCTGTATTGAAAGATATGGAAGGAGGGTCAATAGTTGTAGGAAAGTTGCCTGCTTTTTTACATGTAGTTCTATGGAAATATGCTTTAATAGACATGGAAGAATAGAAGTGATGGAAAGATGATCAATACTTGGGGGGCAATTGTCCCTTTTACGGTGTATAATCTAGATTTAAGATTTGTTTGGGACGGTTTTTTTCCTGCTTCTTAAAACAGATTTTTAGTTCAAAATTTTTAATTTTTGAACTAGAAAGCTGCTTTAAGAAGCAGCAAGAAAGCTGTCTCAAACGAAGCCTTAATAACATTTGCAACATCTAATAGGAATGAATGGATATTAAGGATTCATAAATGCCCAAGCTGGGATAAGGCTGATGATGATGATGCTTTTAGGTCAGCATTATCAAGTGAATAATTTAATAATTGAGTCTAATTCTTTGATTAAAAACGTTCTGGGAATTATTTTTCTTTTCTATTCATAGAATTTAAAAAGATAGCAATTGTAAAATTGTTAATCTTTCTCATTACTTTCATGTCTTATGTAGGTTATCCCGGCCAGCAGAGAGCTAAAGTTTCTGAGCTATCCAAATTTGGAAGACCGGTATGTCCAGCATATCAATTCTACTCTAGACTTCTACAATGAGTGCATCCATTCCTTAAAATGATTCCTGATTATTGTGGTACTAAATATTAATTGTACTTGTAGAAGTTTTGATTTATTTCTGATGATTGTACTAAACGGGGGTCATTCTCGAGCCATTTGTTACTGCACTGACTTCGTACTTTTTTTTTTTTTTTTGCCCGTAAGTTTTGGATGCATAACTGTTTGTTGAATTGCTATATTTGCTAGTCCAACTTTTTAGGCTTCAGATCAAAACTATAGCTTTGTGCATGCTCGTTGCTGAAGCGTTTGTGTTTTCATTATTTTATCTTATATATTTAACTTTGTCTATGTTATCAGTTTTCAGCAGCTTATGGCTTTATGCCGTTAAATCTATACCACCACCACTACTACAACAACAACAATATCAAGCCTTTGTCTCATTACATGGGGTGGGCTACATGAATCCTTTTTCTTCATTGTATCCAATTAAAAGTAAAATTCTCATTTAAATCTAATGAAGAAAGATCATTTCTAATATTTTCTAATCAAGTCTTTTTAGGTCCACCTCTACCTTTCTTAACATAAGTCAAATCTAATACCTCTACTTTACCAACTAAGTCATCGGAAGGCCGTCATTTTATGTGACCAAACCATCTAAGGCGACTCTCTCTAATCTTATCTTCCACTGGCGCTATTCCAGCCTTTTCACGTATAGAGTTAACACTGTCGTTGCCAGGTCCCAAGTCCTATATGAAAAAAGTGGAGGTAAAACTTGTCGAATAATCATGACATGACTTTATGCCAGCCATTAAATCTATATTTACTTAAAAATTGCATAAACTAAGCATTACTATAGGGAGTCGTGAATTGGTTTGAAGTACATGCCTGATTATAATTATATGATGTAGCAGGGGGTTTCACAGATTAGTAAGGTTTGACTCCTGAATCATTTATTTATTTATTTATTGATTAAATTTGTTGATGAAGCACATATTTGATATAGGCGGGATTAGATCTCAGAGTTTGGCAACAACTTTCAAATTCTTTTTAAGCTTGATTACACCCAAGACATTTGAATCATCATCGTTCTTTTACATTTCTACCATGCCCATTTAGCCCTAGTCGCTAAAATTGCCAATTGTTTTCCCTTCATTCATCCTTTTCAACTTTTAACTCCCTTCAAATAGGTTTTTCGACACAGAACTGCTTAAATAGAGGTATCGGCGCGGTAATGGATTATCATGCAAATTCAAAAATTTGTTTCCAAGCATTAAACAATGTAGTTATTTTTTTAATTGAAAAAAAATTTAATTTTGTTTATTGGTATCTTGCCTTAACATCGCATCTCTATCCTTTCTCTGCAAAAAGTCTTCCTTCGACCTTCTGAATATCCCGTCCCTCAATGTTTGTCATCTTTAGTAAGTTTTAACTTTCAGTGTTTGAGGACTGCATGGCAGGTAAAATTATTCTGTGCGAATATGAACACCGTCCGGAAGAGAATCAGAATGCACTACGTCATTTTTTTACTGTGTACCGGATGACATGACGCATTATGATTCGCCTCCGAACGGTCTGGTGTCCGCACAGAATAATTTCTCACCTGACAGGCATTTCAAGTAATGCTGTCTCCGTTTTACAGTCTTATTGGGGAATAGGTGAAGCCTATTCAAACACAGAGTGAAAAAGAGTAAATGACAGAAAAAAGTTGCTATAAATTCACTATAAATGTAATACGTAGAATTACAACATTTCTTAGGGCCAAAAATTAGGCTCTACGACATAACAAAGACTATAGTATGCAGCTCTTCCTCTTTTGCTTTTTAACTCACACGAACAAAAGTCTAGCTATTTTCTTTCCATAAATGCAGCTGTGCTTTTAGGCAAATTATTACGTGCAATGTCCGGATTCGTCCGGAGGCGAATCCGGACACGCCATATCACCTAGGGCCAGGTGCATCTTCCTGACGAATCCGGACACGCCATATCACCTAGGGCCAGGTGCATCTAGGTGAAGTGGCGCGTCCGGATTCGCATCCGAACAATCCGGACACCGCACGTAATAATTTGCCGTGCTTTTATCATTCACTTATATTCACAATTGACGTCATACTATATGACAGTTCTCGCTCTGCTGTGTGAGACATTTGATTTTTTTTCTCTTTGTTTAATCATCTAATTCCAGGCCAAGTTACGGAGTTATTCATGGTGGATAAGATATTTCATCCAAACAGGCTTGGAAGAGAACCAGTCAGCTTCTAAAAAGTTCGAGCAGGTTGCCAACAAGAGATCCTATCGGCCAAATTGCCAAGTTTTTCACCTTAATTCCCACAGCTGATCATGGCATTCTGGAGCTTTACCGGCAATCTTCTTGAACTCTTTCTTGTTGAGTGCTTAGCTTTTGTTAGTAGAATAGTTTTCAGGCACTCTTATAATTCCATGGGTAACTTACAAGCTTGTTTAAATTTGATTGCAATGTAAAAGGAATGATTACTGAAATCACTCTTATAGTTTGATTAATATCTAGTCTGGTTGATTTGATCTTTTGGTGAAGTCAAGTTCTAATGTTTTTTTTTATGTTTAGTTTTGTATGTCATGTAACTTCAAATTTGTAGATTGGAAGTATTTAACCGTTAACATTGGTTTTTGTCTGTATATTTAGAATATGATTTGATTAAGAGAGTAAATGTATTAATCCGTAAGTAAAATAGAGATAGATCTTAAAAAAAAAAAAGGCATTTCAAGTATAAGATATAATTAATCAATTTAAAATTATATCACACATTTTAACATAAATCTAATGATTAGCCATTAATTAAATTTAAATAAGAATATTTTAAACAGAATATTTTCAAAATTTCTCGATTGAATCTAGAAACGGTAACTAACTTAAATCAATACAGAAATATTGGACTGGAAGACAAAGTGAGAACAACGAAATTAAACAGATATTTGAATTTGCTAATCCTTTTTAAAATCTAATAATTCCATCCTTAACACAAAGATGGTAAATTTATTCAAAAATTATTAAAATTTAAAATATCAATATTAAATTTAAACTCCACAAGCTCTCTTAACACTCCAACAAATGTAAAAATTCAAAATTTCTATATAAAAAAATGAAAAAAAAATGCATTTTTTCATAACATATTTTCTATCTACAGGCAACTAAACTAACAAAAGCATAAATTTAAGCCGTCTGTAATTATGAAAATGATCCCATTAGATAAAAACAGGGCAGTTCAAATATGCAAAACCATTAAAGCAGAAAAGTTTTGGTGATCACATTCCAAACTTACCTGTCAAAATATATCCAACAGACCAAACTTCTCATAGTATCACAGCTAACTTACCATTGCATGACCTTTGTGATTGATGGTTCTCATCCTATCTGTAAACATAACGGTATTGACTACTCTGTGGCTTTGCCAAATAATCCTGAGGCTGCTGCGTCCGATTCACAGGAGGAAGGAACTCATATCGGGTTCATCTGGGGTTCAAGGTTTGGCTCTCTTCGATGCTCAAGTTCTGCTATGGTTTCAGATCTTACAAGATTGTTAATCAAGGATGTCCGATCCAAGGGTGCAGAGCGCGATGAAAGCTTCCTGTGCATGTCTGAGAATGTCTGTGATATCATAGCAAGCCCTTCGGTGTCAACAGCTCTAGCAGCATTTTCAGTTTGCTCAAAAGGATCTTCAATCTAAATAAGCAAATGATTGTAACGGTCAAATTGTAACCTTAACGGAAATTTTGAATATTTGGGACAAAATGGGATAGGCTTATTGACAGTACATACACGAAGGACTTGTGCTCTCCTTACAAATCTGCGATTGATGTTAATTGGTTTCCACTGTCCTCTGTAAGTTGAGATGGCATGATTCGGGGCCATAGCACCAAGTTCAGAAAACTACGAGTGAAAATACCATCACAGTCACTTTGTGAAAATAATAAATATAACGCGTACAAGTAAATCATCATTTGTCAATCATAACAAAAATGATGCTAACAAGACTTCACAGTTTAGTTGTGAAATCCTCATTCAATAAGTGAATTGAAAAAACAATATCAGAAATGCTCTTTGCTTTCACCAGAAAGTAGTCAAAATCTTCCCAAGTTGAACAGTCTAGTATTTTTTTAATGCTTGTTTCAAAATCTCAGAACTGGCACTTCACATTGAAACTTTCTTACTCCTTTGATGTTTATCTTGTTTTAGAATTTCCTCCCAGTCGGAAAGGCTCAACATCCCACTTAGTATTGGTGTTTGTTAATTTTTGCAAGCAGATTTAATTTATAACCAGATTTCATCTTGTTGGTCTTTTTTTTTTTTTAATTATAAGCTTTGAGATTTGCTATTAGCCAAAGTCCCCACAATTAATAAACACTCCTGACTTGTTAAGAAGGTTGATTGATACTCACATTAAAAGATGCTAGCATAGTCATCCCATTATACTCCCTCGGCCAATCTAAACGGTCAAGGAGATTTAGTGCTGAAACTATAGCTTCAAAACAACCTTCATGCTTTGATTACAAGCATTAGAGCAAAAAATATTGGGAGTTTCATTAGGTAACTTTTGGGTTTGGCTCTCAGCCTTAGTTGTGATGGTTAGGTGCCTCGTTAGGAATCACAAGCTACCTCATCCAAGATGAGGTCCCCTTAGGATAGGGGTGACAATATATGCCAAAGGCATGATTTTTGAACATCGGCTCATTTTATATTTAGAGGTTATACCTTTCAAGGTAACAATAAAAGGCTGAAAACATCGATTATGACTGACCATCTGAGGTATTGAATATACATATTTTAATGAGTTTTTATCAAATTGAATTCAAACGAATGAAATTTTATTTGTGTTATGTTTGTTAATGATAGACAAAATATTTGAGTTTGCATTCGAATGATTAACTATCTAAAGAAATGAATGTAAATTGTTTAATGAGTGGAGCACGAGCTGTAAGTGGATATAGGGCTAGATGGGCATCCCTCATTGCATGAAATTCAAGACATGCGGCAATTCCTAAATAGGCCATAAAAGTGGAACCCACAAATCTCAAACCATTGATTAGGTCACCTACAAGTTATCAGTCAACAAGATGGGTCTTAATATGCTCAATTGTTATCTTTCAATTGGTCCACAACTTTGGACCTTTTTATAATTCATATTTAAACATAGTTTTAGTGCAGATAAGGCCTGCTTTTGAAGATGAGGTGATCAGTTGTAGATGGTCAGGATCAAGCTGTGTTTCACTCCTAAAATCTCATTGGCATTAGGCAAAACAATTCATAGCATTTTCTATCAATTTCCAGTCATGCTTTGCAATGAAGCCATAAGAGCAATACCTTTTCCATCAACAGAAATTTTCCATCTGAAGTTTAACCTTTCATGAGGTGGATTGGATGTAAGGCCCTTTCTTCTATTTGTCTAACAAGAATTCCTAGAAGTTACAAACATCTAGGATAATGCCAAGGACCTACCTAAACCAGGATCAAAGCTGTTGCATCCTGGAATATTCGCGGCGGTAGAGAAATATATAGTTTAATGTCTTAACATAGCACGAAGATCCAGTACACAATCAGATAAGAGAGAGGGTGTAGCGTTCATAAGAGACCAGAGTTTTTACGTAGAAACCCCTGAAAAGGGGGAAAAACCACGGGGCCTGGCCCAATTTGAATGAATCCATTAGTATTTGCAGTCGCTTACAAATGAGGCCCTTCCTTGGAAGAAGGTCTCGTATTGATGTAACAAATGTACATCATATAAAGTGCATTACATGGTGGGAGTTGTATATACATGTTTGTTTGGTCGGAATGGCCGTAGTCGGCAAGAGACCGGGATCAGAAAGACCGTTGTCTAGTGATGGAGGTCGGAAGAACCGTAGTAGGCGACGAAGGTCTGAAGGACCGTAGTCGGCAAGAGATAGGAGTCTGAAAGACCGTTGTCTAATGATGGAGGTCAGAGTGACCGTAGTAGGCGATGGAGGTCAGGAGGACCGTAGTCGGCAGGAGACCAGGGTCTGAAAGACCGTTGTTGGCAGGAGACTGAGGTCTGAAAGACCGTTGTCTAATGATGGAGTTTGGAGTGACCGTAGTAGACGACGGAGTTCGGGAGGGCCGTAGTCGGCAGGAGACCAGGGTCTGAAAGACCGTTATTGGCAGGAGACTGGGGTCTGAAAGACCGTTGTCTGGTGATGGATGTCGGAGTGACCATAGTAGGCGATGGAGGTCGGGAGGACCGTAGTCGGTAGGAGACTGGGGACTAAAAGACCGTTGTAGGAGGGTGATACTGTGACGCCCCAAGATCTAACTTGGAAAGAATTTCAGTCAATCATTAAAACCATCAAACATTTATCAGAGCTATCTATAGACTTCAATCAATAACAAACAGTCTAACAAAATCTATAAGTCAAAACATCAATGTACAATTCTATTCATATCCCAAAAGTTCATATACAATACTCAAGATCTACACAAAGATCACAAGAACTCTATCTTGTCCTGAGTACAACAGAATCACTATAACAAAAAAAGAACAAAGACCTGAAGATTCCTGATCAATCTCAATCTCCCGCTCCCTTGCCCTGACCTGAAAATATCAACCACATATAATGAGCTTCAAAAAGCCCAGCAGGTCACCTAATATCTATAACTGAAGTCAAAGCATGGTATTGAAACAATATGCATGTCAATCAGTCAAATCCATAACAATCACTTGCACATGATCAGTGAATCTATGTAGATACGAAAATCGGTAGTCAATGCAATATCGATAAATCTATAGTCAGCGGTAGAAGAATCGTTAAACAGTAGGAAGAGATCCATAAAGCTTGATGAATCCGTACATACATCAATTCGATCGTATCTTAAAACATCGGTCAAATCCATAAAGAAAAACTATCGTATCCATAATATCAATCAAATCAATATCGTATCCATATAATCAATCAAAATCAATGCTCCGGTCAATAATATCGATCTGTATAAAATCATATAAAATGATCAAATCAATATCAATATCAATATCGTGAAAAAAATTGTGGAAATCAAATCAATACATCATAAAAATAGTCTATATTACGTGCTCGGTGTATCACATGTTATCAGTCTTATCAGTGTGTCAAATATTCGGTGTATCAATGAAATCAATCGTATCAATAAATCCATAGTATCAATGTATCAATGAATCAATAGTCAATGAATCAATAAATAGTCAATGAATCAATAGTGTCCATATCCATATCCATATCAATATCAATATCCAATGACACGTATAAGTATCAATAAATCAATATCAATATCAATAAGATCAATATGATCATGCAATAACAATAAATCTGTAAATCCGTTAGTAAATCCATTCGTCAAGAAATCAATCAAATACAGTAAATCCGTCGATATCAATAAATCTGTAAATCCGTAATGAGTTCATAAGGACAATTCTGTACACATGCAATACAAAACAATAGTCTTACTAAACAAGTACAATCACTTGCTATTACGACATTTTTCGAGTCAATAATCCATAGTCATATCCGTTGGCTCAATAAGAGTCGTCACTCTGTGCCCGTCGGCCGCCCGTCGGCATAATAATCTCCTTATGACTCCGAATCGTTATATCAATAATCAATAGAGGATATCGCCAAACCCTTTTTAAAGGAAAGCACGTCGGCCCACCATCCTGTACAGGTCAAATCAATCTCCAACCAACGGTTCAACCAGTCTTTACTTGTCTTTCAGTAACAATAGCAATAATTCAATCATATTTTCACATTCGTATGCATATCAATGAAGTATTGAAATCAATAAATACAATTTAGCTCAATGCAGAAAAACCCCTTAAAATATCGTATAGTAGACAGACGTCGTTGCAAAAATGCACAGTTGCCAAAAATTACCAAATTATCAGAAATCGAATAAAACAATGTTTCAAAGCTTTACTTGTACTAAAGTAATAAATTCCAACATCCTGATAATTTCTATTCGATAAAAATCGCACAGAACTCAAAATACCCGGTAGAAACTTTATAGAAAATACTCAAATCGTGTAGAAATATCATATTAGAAACATATCAAAAGTTGTACGGTAAAACTTTCGTCAATACAAAATTATGCGTATTTTTCGGTAACGGAAACACAAATCTGAGCACAGAAATATCAAAACTCAAAATCTTCGAAATCAGAAATAGGATTTGGATTCTTTACTGCGAGACAGACAAATCTTCCAACTGCGTCGTCGGACGAAAAGCGCTCCGCGGGCTTTAAAACCAAGCTTTCCTTCTCTTTCTCTCTCCTGCCTTCACTTTCTCTCTCTTCGAAATGAATAAAAATATCTCAAATCTGATATTTATCAACACTGATCGTCCCGGACGATCCAAATTCGTCCCGGGACGAACTCCCATGGACTCCAATCGTCCAGACGAAATTAATTCCAATTTCGTCGTCCCGGGACGAAACTCTCGGGTTCAGTTCGTCCCGACGGTTCGTCCCGACTGCTCCAGGTTTGTACAGACGAAATTGGCAGATTTCTTCACAATTTTCTTCAGTTCGTCCCGTACTAAGGCCATTTCGTACTGACTGACAGCACTAAAAAACCAGCTTTTTGAAGGGTTTTACAATCTACCCACCTTAAGAAAAATGTCGTCCTCGACATTTCCCTTAAGGGATCGAATGCAAAATCGATACAAAGCAAATCCGTCTAATCAAAACTCAAATCAAATCGAATCAGAATCAAAACTCGTCGAAAATCATATAGTCATTCAGTTCATTCAATCACATGTCATTCAATATGCATGATCTATATCAATCAATCAATTAGTCAAATTATCTTAATTGTAGAACTTTCAGGTCGTTGTTGATCTTCATAATGCTATAAACTGTATACACGTGGCATCACTGAAGTAGGTGCTGTAGGTCGTGGTGCAACGGTCTCCCTCTGATTATTACTGATAACTCTATCATTTGTCATGTTCGTTGATCTTTCACTATATGCTCTTGAACCAACAGTCCTCTGTCCTACAGTATGTCCAAACTGTCCTGGACCAGAATCAGTTCTTCCTCCAAATCTTTTCTGAGGACAATCTGCTGCTCTATGCCCTTGCTGTCCACAGTGAAAACATTGTCCCATCAATAAGTAACACCGACCTGCATGTTGTCTACCACAATGAATGCACTCGCTGTAGCTGCCAGAAGATGCTACCGATGCAGATACAGATCCCCTCGAATCACCATACTTGCTTCTCTTATCCCTATCTCTTTCTCTACTCGGTTCATCTCTACTCCTCCTGGTACTGACCTCATATCTTGATGCTGGTGCTGCCAAATCAATCTCTATCAGTCTGGCCCGCTCTATCAACTCAGAAAACTCATGAATCCGTAAGGGTACTAGCGAATGTCTTAACTCTCTGTTCAATCATTGTAGAAATCTATAGCATTTTTCTTCAGCAGTAGGGATCAAATGAGATGCGTACCTAGCAAGTGCAATAAACTCAGCCTCGTACTGCATCACTGTCTTGCGTCCTTGCTCCAACTTAATAAAAGCTTCTTGCATTTGTCGTTGGGCTGAAGGAGGTACAAACCACATCCGAAACATTGTAGTGAACTCATCCCAAGTGATCTCAGCATTTGTCTTCCCCTGAAATTTCTCTCTCTGCTGTCCAATCCACCATATCTCTGCTTCTCCTTCAAACAAAAACACAGCTAAAGGTACTTTTTGATTTTCCGGACACTGCATGCTGTCAAAGATCTTTTCTATCCTCATTATCTAATCTTCAGCAGCCTGAGGTTCTACAGCTCCCTTGAACAACGGAGGCTTCAGCTTATGAAACATCTGTAAATGCTTATCTGCTTCTTCTTCTTTACTTCCAGCCAACTTACTCTGTGCATTCCCCATTACCTGCGCTATAGCAGTAGCCAACTGCATCATACTTTCTGAAGGTACTGGAGCTGCACTGTGTTGCTCATTTGGTACACTTGACTCTGGATTATCCATTTAGCTTTTTCACCTGCACAGTTCAGTATAAGCGGAATGATACACACATGCAACTATGTATGCAACATGATGCACTTGAACTACCCATTCTACCCAACTCTCAATCAAATCCTATAACTCTGGTAACAATCAATTCTTCCAATAACACTGCTCTGATACCACTAAATTTGTGACACCCCAAGATCTAACTTGGAAAGAATTTCAGTCAATCATTAAAACCATCAAACATTTATCAGAGCTATCTATAGACTTCAATCAATAACAAACAGTCTAACAAAATCTATAAGTCAAAACATCAATGTACAATTCTATTCATATCCCAAAAATTCATATACAATACTCAAGATCTACACAAAGATCACAAGAACTCTATCTTGTCATGAGTACAAAAGAATCATTATAACAAAAAAAGAACAAAGACCTGAAGATTCCTGATCAATCTCAATCTCCTGCTCCCTTGCCCTGACCTGAAAATATCAACCACATATAATGAGCTTCAAAAAGCCCAGCAGGTCACCTAATACCTATAACTGAAGTCAAAGCACGGTATTAAAACAATATGCATGTCAATCAGTCAAATCCATAACAATCACTTGCACATGATCAATGAATCTATGTAGATACGAAAATCGGTAGTCAATGCAATATCGATAAATCTATAGTCAGCGGTAGAAGAATCGTTAAACAGTAGGGAGAGATCCATAAAGCTCGATGAATCCGTACATACATCAATTCGATCGTATCTTAAAACATCGGTCAAATCCATAAAGAAAAACCATCGTATCCATAATATCAATCAAATCAATATCATATCCATATAATCAATCAAAATCAATGCTCCGGTCAATAATATCGATCTGTATAAAATCATATAAAATGATCAAATCAATATCAATATCGTGAAAAAAATTGTGGAAATCAAATCAATACATCATAAAAATAGTCTATATTACGTGCTCGGTGTATCACATGTTATCAGTCTTATCAGTGTGTCAAATATTCGGTGTATCAATGAAATCAATCGTATCAATAAATCCATAGTATCAATGTATCAATGAATCAATAGTCAATGAATCAATAGTGTCCATATCCATATCCATATCAATATCAATATCCAATGACACGTATAAGTATCAATGAATCAATATCAATATCAATAAGATCAATATGATCATGCAATAACAATAAATCTGTAAATCCGTCAGGAAATCCATTCGTCAAGAAATCAATCAAATACAGTAAATACGTCGATATCAATAAATCTGTAAATCCGTAATGAGTTCATAAGGACAATTCTGTACACATGCAATACAAAATAATAGTCTTACTGAACAAGTACAATCACTGGCTATTACGGCGTTTTTCGAGTCGATAATCCATAGTCATATCCGTTGGCTCAATAAGAGTCGTCACTCTGTGCCCGTCGGCATAATAATCTCCTTATGACTCCCAATCGTTATATCAATAATCAATAGAGAATATAGTCAAACCCTTTTTAAAGGAAAGCCCGTCGGCCCACCATCCTGTACAGGTCGAATCAATCTCCAACCAACGGTTCAACCAGTATTTACTTGTCTTTCAGTAACAATATCAATAATTCAATCATATCTTCACATTCGTATGCATATCAATGAAGTATTGAAATCAATAAATACAATTTAGCTCAATGCAGAAAAACCCCTTAAAATATTGTATAGTAGACATACGTCGTTGCAAAAAATGCACAGTTGCCAAAAATTATCAAATTACCAGAAATCGAATAAAACAACGTTTCAAAGCTTTACTTGTACTAAAGTAATAAATTTCAACTCCTGATAATTTTCTATTCGATAAAAATCGCACAGAACTCAAAATACCTGGTAGAAACTTTACAGAAAATACTCAAATCGTGTAGAAATATCATATCAGAAACATATCAAAAGTTGTACGGTAAAACTTTCGTCAATACAAAATTATGCGCATTTTTCGGTAACGGAAACACAAATCTGAGCACAGAAATATCAAAACTCAAAATCTTCGAAATCAGAAATAGGATTCGGATTCCTTACTGCGAGACAGACAAATCTTCCAACTGCATTGTCGGACGAAACCAAAACCAAGCCTTACTTCTCTTTCCTTCTCTTTTTCTCTCCTGCCTTCACTTTCTCTCTCTTCAAAATGAATAAAAATATCTCAAATCTGATATTTATCAACACTGATCGTCCCGGACGATCCAAATTCGTCCCGGGACGAACTCCCATGGACTCCAATCGTCCAGACGAAATTAATTCCAATTTCGTCATCCCGGGACGAAACTCTCGGGTTCAGTTTGTCCCGACGGTTCGTCCCGACTGCTCCAGGTTCGTACAGACGAAATTGACAGATTTCTTCACAATTTTCTTCAGTTCGTCCCGTACTAAGGTCATTTCGTATTGACTGGCAAAACTAAAAAAATCAGCTTTTTGCAGGGTTTTATAGATACTTCTATAGAAGTTTGGGTGTCAAGTGGTGGCCTAGTGGAGCTCAAGGCCTTGAGTGGTGGTCCGGAGGAAGTCCGGGCCTCAGGTGGTGGTCTGTCAGAGTCCGGGCCTCAAGTGATTGTCCGGTGGAAGTCCGGGCCTTAGGTGGTTGTCTGGTAGAAATCCGGGTCTCGGGAGGTGGTCCGGTGGAAGTCCGGTTCTCAAGCGGTAGCCTGGTGGAGCAACGACGTCAAGCGGTGGTCCGGCGGAGGTGAGGGCCTCAAGTGGTGGTCCGGCATAGCACAGGGCGTCAGGCGGTGGTCCGGCAGAGTCTGGGTCTCAAGTGGTGGTCCGGCGGAGCACAGGGCGTTAGGCGGTGGTCCGGCGGAGTCTGGGCCTCAAGCTGTGGTCCGGAGGAGCACAGGGCGTTAGGCGGTGGTCCGATAAAGGTGAAGGTCTCAAGTGGTGGTCCAGCGGAGTAACGGCGTCAGGCGGTGGTCTGGTGGAGGTGAGGGCCCCAAGTGGTGGTCCGACGGAGCAACGGCATTAGGCGGTGGTCCGGCAGAGGTGAGGATCTCAGGTGGTGGTCCGGCGGAGGTGAGGGTCTCAAGTGGTGGTCCGGCGGAGCAACATCGTCAGGCGGTGGTCTGGCGGAAGTGAGGGCCTCAAGTGGTGGTCCGGCGGAACAACGGTGTCAGGCGGTGGTCCGGAAGAGGTGAGGGCCTCAGGTGGTGGTCCGGCAGTGGTCCGGCGAAACTCCGGCGATGGTCGAGGAGGCAAGGAAGCAAGAGCAATCTCCGATCTCTCTCTTTTTTCCTTAGGCTTAGGAATCCTTTTTCAAGAGGAGAGGGGGCTCTATTTATAGATTTTGGGAATGGCATGGCCCGTAAATAGGTGGAGGATCAAGGGTTACTTGGGAGTAGTTGGATGGACGGTCGATCTTGAATCCCTTGATCATGAACTGTTCGATGGACGTTTGAATGTTGTAGTTATGTCAGAATTCAGTGATCTTGGGCTTGTTGAATTCATCTCGTTGAGCCGCTCGATTCGAGTATAAGCTTGTTATGTTTGGAAACCGTTTGGTAATCCGAATTGTGGTTTGAACCTTCCAACAATGCTTCGGGTCCTTGATTTGGATCTATTTGGGCTTGGATTGGGTCGAATTTGGTGTCGTTAGGTTCGTATTTTTGAGATGCTCAGTTCGACTGTAAGTTTGCTAAAATCGGAGTTCAGATGCTCCTGTTTTTTATTTCGGAATTTTCCAACTTGATTTTGCTTTGAGATTAGTGCCCAATCAAGATAATTTTTGTATGATGTATGAAAAGCATAGAGATTATTTTTATTCTTGAAACTAGAATGAAGATGATCTCTATGCTTTGATACTTGTTTAGGCGTGTCCTTGACATTATCCAGATGTTTGCATGTCCAAGGAATTCTTGTTGGACAAACATAAGAAAGGGCTGATATGGTGTCACAAAGAATGGTAGGAGTTGAGGCTGAAGAGTTAAAGGCTAAAATAACCCTAATATATGGCAAAAATACTTGACTGAGGTTTGGCATGCTAGCAAATTGTTAACTTAATGATATAAATAAAAATAAGACTAATAAAAATAAAATTCCTTCTACATCAAAGCCAAAATAAAAATCAGACTGGTTTTGATGAGGACATCTGACCTTGGAAGGTTTACTAGAGACGAGGCCGACGATCTACGAGCATGATCGCACCGATTTATTTTTGAGTTATCATATGTATTTTATTTATTTATGCATTTTTTCGTTTCTATCTTCACTTGAGAGAATAGTTGCTTGTGACCCTTAGGGTCATGTGTTTCTTTTATTTCTTCATTGTAAACCCTAGCTATTTATATTCCCTCTTCCTCTTTGGAGAGGCTAATGAATATTATTGCAATAAATTTCTGCACTTGTGTGTATGCATAACTAGTTAACAGCATTTGGGGAGTTTAGTACTAAATACCAATTTAGTTCACTAAACTATTCTGAGTACTCTTGAGGTATGGACAGCGATGTATTTCAAAAACATATTTCAAATAATATAATCAAGTACCAACACACTGCTTGGAGAATTACCTTGTCAAAGAAAGAAATTAAAAGCTGACAAATAGAGCTTTGGTTTCTCTGACCAGAAAATTGGGACCAATACGTAGCACTTTTTGCAGCAAAGGAATCCTCAACTTGTCTCAATGTAGTGTGACCTTCATGAAAAAGAAAGGACAATAAGCATGAAACCTATAAACAAACCTTGCAATGTCTGCTAGAACAAATTACATTATTCTAGTAAAGATTGAACAACCTTACAAGCCGGCAAGTCCTAGAATATCAGTATATTTTCTGAATATGTTTTACACAAAAGGTTATCATTGACAAAGAGATAGACAGAAAGAGAGTGATCTTAGAAGAACCAAACAGTAGTCATATACCTTTCAAATCATTAACAATATTTCCCTTATATAAATCCCTGAGAGGAGGAAAAATTGCAGGCCTGCATGTCTGATATGCAAGACACTGAAGAATTAAAACCATACCCAGCCATAATATTTAAAAGTAAACCTCCAAAGTATGTAAGGGTCGAGGAAAACCTGAAAGTGGAAGATAATCAGTAGGCAAAGTGAGTAAGAATTTAAAGTCCCTGCTCTTGGGTCATTAAGATGTTGTGCTTTGGCGCATTCTTTGATCTGCATTGAAGAATACAATCATATACAAGAGGAAGCTATTCATAAAAATCAAACTAGTCAATTAATCAGGTCACCGCCTCACGCAAATAAATAATACCAACAAAACTAATTCACGGAATCGCTCATCAATGTAGCTGATCAAACGCAGGAGACAAGACTTGACATAACCAGCTTGGTTATCGATAGAGATGTCACAAGATATATTGTAGCGTCTGCTCTGATACGCGACAAGAGGTACTCTAGCAAGTCGGATAAACTTGATATTATTTGCACCACCTGGAAAAGAACATCAAATATAACGGTCAAAAAACAATCCCTAATAGAAAAAGATGGAGAGAAACACCAACTACTTCATTTCAAATGAATGGCGACTGTAAAATAAAAATATTTTACTGAAAATAACTTGAGGATTGGCGAAAAGAGGTAAAAAAAAATAAGTTGCCACTTTCTTGGTGTTGCAACATATGTTTTGCTTCAAATCTCTAAAGATTGGCAAGCATTTTAACATTTGACTTTTAGTAGGCAATTTAGGAAAGTGTCAATAAATAAAAACATGAAAACAGAACTTGAATAAAACACACTTCACAAAAGATTTACAATTACCCTTGTAGTAAAAAAGAAATATTATAATTCTTTGCAAGGATCCATAAGCTAATTGAGAAGTTAAAAAAAAGGAAACAGCACCAGAATTCACTAAATCACGGGCAAGCGAAGATATAAATACTTAAATAGATTTCAAAGAGTTGGTGAATATGCATCTTCTACAGTTAATTTAAGAAAAAAAAACATTGTACTGGAGAAGGGGTCGGTGGGATTAAAAATCACCAACATATAGGTTCTCCTAAAGAATCATGAAAGAAAAATTTTAGCATAATATTTAATTTTGGTTTTGTTACAGTTATTATTGACACGTCACCAAAAATCACCTTGATCAATCACTAATTTTGAGGCATATTTGAATGAGAAACTTTCAAAATTAAATTTGGGACCATCAAAACTCCGATCTTATCAACCTTCAAAGCATTAATTAGGTAACCAAATAATCTCCAAATATGATATGCTTATAATCGAATCGAGCGGCTCGAAGAGATGAATCCAACAAGCCCAAGATTACTTAATTCTGATATCTATTGACCTGTATGCTGTAGCAAATAAAACAAGAAAAAAATTCTTTCGTGCCTGTAGCGTCGAACTCGCACGATCGCAAAATCCATCAAATCCTGCATATCTTCTGATGCAGTGCACGTTAGTTATCTTGAGGAGCGGGACATCTGATGCTTCCTCAATGGTTTACTGACAACCACTTACTATCTATGTTTTCTTACACGTGCTTTAGTTTTTTTTATTTTCCTAGTATTTTCTGATCTGTTAATGATGGCCTTTTGAGCTTTCTAGAAGCGGCCTTTATAGGGAGATTGGCTGAGGAAGAAGACGGCTAATCATTTTTTTTTTATACTCCTCATTTTACTATAGCAACAGAGATATCCCCTGAATATACAGGGTCCTTCAATCCGATACTGTGTTCTTTGCATTCTCTGTTTTATTTCCTCCTTGCAGGTGCCTCTTGCATTGAAGGAGCAGAAGATCAGTTCACACGCAGAGGAGGTTTTTGGGCTACACCAGGTTGGTATCAGAGCCTTGCTTGTTGAGTGAATGGCAGATCGTGGCAAAGAACCTATCACCGAAGAAATGCGAAGTCTTGACGCACTTTGGGCAAACCAGAAAAATTTGGATCGCCGGCTTGATGATCTGTCGGCCGATTTACAGAAGCTCGCTGTGGACATACGCCATGAGTTCAATCTCATTCGGGCGAGACCACCGCCGTTTCATCCACCAGTAGCTGAGCCGCAGGGTGTCCGGCCGTTAAGGCGTAGAGGCGTGACTGCAGCCAAACATTTCCGAAATGCTCCGGCTGCTATGCAAGATTTCTCAGACTCGGAGGAAGAGTTGCCATTCAGCGTGAAGCGGACTTCCTGGAATCAGAAGATGCTGAGGATGAAATTCCGTATAGAGGCGAATGTCCTAGATATCGTAGAGCCTTTCATCATCGTTTACCGCACAACGAATTCAAGGCTAAGCTAGATATCCCTTATTTCGACGGACGAATGCATATCGAAGACTATTTGGATTGGGAAAAAGTAGTGGAAAATTTCTTTGAATACATGGAGGTTCCACCGGACAAGCAAGTACGGTATGTCGCCTGTCGTTTGAAGGGCGGAGCTAGTGCTTGGTGGGCGCAACTGTTACAAATGAGGCAACGGGAAGGAAAAGGAAGCGTGCGAGGCTGGAGCCGCATGAGACAACTCTTGAGAGCTCAATTCTTGCCCACAGACTATGAACAGATCTTATACATGAGGTATCAACATTGTTCTCAAGGTAGCCGATCCGTGAGTGACTACACGGAAGAATTCCAGAGGTTATCCGCAAGAAATAATCTCAACGAATCTGCTACTCATTTAGTAGCCAGATATATTGGAGGATTAAAAGATAGCATCCAAGACCGTTTAGAATTGAATTCTGTATGGTCAATGGCTCAAGCGGTTAATCTAGCAATGAAGGTGGAAATGCAGCAAACTAGACAATCCAAAACATCTCATATTCGGCGGCATTGGCAGGAGAATGCTACCTCGGGGAAGGGCAGTAATTCCGGTGTTAAGTCTGTAACTCCAGCAGGGTCATCTGTTCAGACCCAATCTCCTAACCAAGCACCCCTTGATCCTCGGGTGCAACCGAAGCCTAAATTTGTGACCAACGAGAACCCATATGCCAAACCATCGACACTCAAATGCTTCCGTTGTTTTCAACCAGGGCACAAATCGAATGAGTGTCCCCAACGACAACAGATTCATGTGGTCGAAGGTGGCGAGGGAGAAGAACAAGATGCGGAAGATGAGGCTCAAGACGGTGACTCAGAAGACGTTCCTGCAGATGAAGGTGAGGCGGTAGTCTATGTGCTGGAGAAACTGTTGCTGGCACCACGACAAGCTTTGAACTCTCAGCGTCATTCCATTTTAAGACCCGCTGCACTATAGGCGGTAAAATATGTGATCTCCTGATCGACAATGGCTGTACTGAGAATGTGATTTCTAGAGCGGTGGTTCGAAGTTTGCAGTTAAAAACTGTTAAGAATGATCACCCGGTACAAAATAAGCTGGGTCAAGCGAGAAATGGAAATTTTAGTTTCGGAATCATGCCGGGTATCGTTTTCAATTGGAAAGCATTATGCCTGCGAAGTCCTGTGTGATGTCCTCGACATGGAGTACTGGATCTATTTGATACCTGTTGGATAGATCTAGCTCACTGATTATAGTGAGATTGTTAGAGAAGGATGAGAATATAGCTAGATATTAATATTGAATATATGTAAATTTTTATATATGATAGATACTATATGTAGGATAACGAATCTATATATAGATAGAAATTACTAATGTTTAGCTTCCATTACTGCATTAGATTATAAAAATAGGCGTGCTATATTATGCGACGCATAGTAGCAAAACACAACATTTAAAGCGGAGAAACCTTTGTAATATTGATTCTAACTTGTGACTCTTAACAATTTTTTTTTTGTCTTAGAAAAGTAGAAGAGGCGGACAGCGTCAGCGAGTAGAACATTATCTTGAGCTGCTGAGATCCGGATGAGAACGATTTGTCCCGGAAACTAAAATACGAAACACAACTAGTCGTCGGTTCATCGACAGAAATCTTTGCAATACCGAGAGAAGTACTTGATGCCCGTAGATTCTCCGAGTCTCAGTACCCGTCATCTGCAGGATACGAAACAATATCAAATTCAGCATGAAGACTATAATATATTTGCATTAATTCTCCAGAACAATATTCAAACTACTCTCACTAAATATTTATGATTTCAAGGCCAAGTCATGCTGGCTAGTGCTTGGATGCCAAAAATCCTTTTGATAACTACTTTTTTTTTCAGTTTTTTTTTTTTTTTCTAAAAACATAGTGTTGATAATCAGTTTGAACCTAGAGTCTCCGCAGCGAAAAGACAGCGCGGCGAGACTACATGGGTCTTTTCTTTGCTCGCGCACCTTTCCTGCGTTAATGGGGTGTTGGTCGTGTCTGATAACCCCCCCCAATGGGTCTATAGAATGCAGACGCCTTAAGATGAGGGTGCGTGCGCGCGTACGGGTGTCGGGTGAAACGGATGCGCGCGGGAAGCTCTATATGTGGAGCTCGTACTCTGAGGGAGCCCGGGATTACTGGCAAGTAACGTCTTTCCGGCTGATTTGCGTCGATATCCGGTACCCCTATTCGGTGTTCCAGCATGCTGGGTGTTTATCCGCCGCCACATTGATTTGAGTTTTAGGTCTCCTTAACCTTCGCTCTACATTTTCGGGAAAGTCCATTGTTGCTGATTGTTGCTTACACGAGGGGCTATAACAGACCTGCTGTTGGTCAATGTGTTCTTCCGCTTACTTTGGAGACTGGATAACTAAATGACAGTAATGCCGGTGGTGGGCATGGGTACATACGTATATTATAAATTGGCGTCGGGGGTGGTGTATGTTAGCCGGGGGGGTGGGGAGGGTGTAGGAGATTTTGTATCAGACGGTGCGCGGCAAGATGCACTAATGGGGCGCCCTGGGGGAGGGTTGGGGGATGTGGGTGCTGGATTGTGAGGTTGTTGCTGTTGGCCTGGGCCTTATATGTAGAAAAGACTGGTAAGACGGTGTCCATCTGGCCGGGTTTGCTGATGGGTATGAAAATACATTATAAAACGTCATTCCTCGTCACTCCTACCTGCTGAATCCCGATACACCCTAAAAACGATGTCAGGGTGTATATGCTGGCTCAATTTGCTTGTTTGATAATTTTTTCTGGCAGGTTTTTCCTCGCGGGTCGTGCAACTGTATATCAATTATTATGCGTTTCGTCTGGTAAAACGGTTGACATGTTTCTATGTGGTAGGTATAACGTAGACAATGTCTCCGTTTGTTATAATGACGGCTTCTGAATTGTTTTCTGCTCTAGAACAGTGCATTTAAAACAAAGAACTGATTGAAACTATAGGCAGATGAGGAAAATTTGTTTGATAACGGCACAAAAAAATTTAAAACATAATGCCACCCAATCACAAATGTAACAGATTGTTGTTGCATGTTCAATTGCGCTCTATGGTTTGTAAGGCTTGCAAGTTCGGTGATAATTCAGGTATCACATCGAATCATTACATAGACGGGCTGGTTGTGAGGGGAACGCGTATTTGTTGGGGTATCAGGGTTAGAAGGGTTATTGGCGTTAGGTGGGGCAGGGCGATGGTGACTGGGCGTTGTGCCGGAGAGTATGGTGATGGGCAAGAGGGCACGGGGCGGGACGGTGGGGCGAGCCTATTCGGTCGGGAAGAGTACGCATGCACAGGAGTACTGAATATGGACGGCAGGCCGGTGGAGTGTCTACGTGCGGGAGTGGCGGGCTGAGTAATGCAGGTGAGTTTGTGGTTCACTCCCCTAGAGTGGTGAGTTTTTCGGCTTTATGACAGAGTATGTCGGCATGGTAGACGAGGCGTGATCCAGGGAGCGGTAGGCTGATGGGGCTCAATTAGGGTGTTGATACCGGGTAAGAATGCGACGGTGGGTACCGGGTTGCGCACATTAGGGGGAGAGAGCTGGTAAGCTGAGGTAATCGTTCGCTACGCCACGGGATGAGGTATTACATAATGCTTTCGGGGATGGGATACTAATCCGTGTGGTTGTTATATATTGGCTAACATTTAGTGCCTTGGTTCGTTGATTGTCCGGGGCTAGAAGCTAACTGGATAGAGTGGTTGGAAGCATCGGCGACTGACCGGTGGGCTAGGTTTCACTGCCTCTGCGCTGGGGGCGGGCCATTCTTGGGGCGTATAGCCCGCCACTGGTCCTTGTGGTGCAGCAGGGTTAGTTGGTTGTGAACCAGTGCCCTGCCACATTTAAGGTGGGTACGGGTTGTAGTTTGCTCGTCTGTACTGGCGTTTTCTACACGAGAGCACCTTCGTAATCAAAGGCATGCATGGGGGATTTGGCCCCTAGGCACCGGGGTCGCCGCACTAGGCATTTCGGAACTGCTTTGGCCGCCTAAGTCAATCTTTTTTCATGGTGGGCTGGACTGGTGGGGTTTGGGGGTTTTGATGTTAGGGTGCTCGGGGGAGGGAGACGGGGGGGGGGGGTTTGCATGGCTATGCAGAGCTGTTGGTTTCGTGTTATGGGATCTATTGGCTAGGTAGAAGTTTTAGGCAGGATGGTATGATGAGATCTGTAGATGGGGGCTTGATGCTTTGTGGTTCGCAGGGATTTTTTTTATTTACCCTACATCCTTATGTTCTGTAATACAAAACTACCCCACACAAAAACCCAACACACACCAAATCCAATAAAACCATATCACAAAATTCATTTCCGCCCTCCACCTCCGCCCCGTACAATACGGACCCCCTCTCCTTCCTCGGCCCCACCCCACCCCCCACCCATCTTATATTTCAAACTTACAGTAGATGGGGTGATTTGGATATCTCTATTGATATGACCCAATCTAGCACTTCTTCTGCTGATAGATGGTGCAAGCTAAATACACTAGAAAAATAATGTGGCTTTACAAAGAACTGGTACTCTCTTATACTGAGATTTCCTTTCCTGTTTAAACCTGCCTATTCTTGAGAATTATTGCTAAAGATCATTAGCGAGAAACATAACAATGACAGACGACTAATTAGAATTACCAAATATTACAAAATTGCACTTTTTATATGACTGAGACAATGTTCTTAGTTTCAAAAGTATTTGATTTGCATGTGATTAGGATACTTGAAGTTCTAACTTTGTGAATTTTTTTTTCCTAACTTTGTGAATTGAGTGAGCTTTGATGCTCTAACTTTGTTAATCAACATGGTAACCACCTCCATTTTTAGCTAATCTTAGACCCCCACACATCAAATCACACGGAGAAGGACAAAAACCGGCGAATTAAAGCAACGCGCGTGTGATGCGACGCGTCACTTGAAAGGACAACTCTACATCTGATTGCCAAAACGGACTGCGCCGTTGCAATCAAGACGTTGAATTTGCCCAAATGGAGACCACTCATAGTCAAATCAGATGAGATCGGTCCAAAGGGATGACCGACACCGAGATTGACGTGCAATATCGCCTAAACGACATCCAATCACAGAACGGATTTGCTGCCGTTGCGTTCAAACATCGTCGACACTAAAAAATACTTTTTATTTGTTCAAGTTGATTTCCCGGCGAAGTGCGAATCTCGAGGCAACACCATGCAATCAAGGAAGTTAGCACTCGTCGTCCGCAAAAGATGTCCAATCGCGAAACAAACTTTTCGTTGCATTCGAAACATCCTCAATATCCAAAAAATGACACCCAATTGGAACAATTAAAGATGTGCAATGAAAGCAACACACATCCCGAGGAAGCCCATGCACAAACAGGGAAAATGTGCACGCATATATAGCCCAAACGATGTCCGATTGCCAAAATGGACTTTGTCGTCACATTCGAGATTCATCAATACTTAAAATTGACTACCAATTTGTTCAATTAATGTCGTGCAAGCAAATCGACACGGGTCTCGATGCAACGTGTACATCAAGAAAATTAGCATGCGCCGTTGCTAAAAAAATCATAAGACATGCACATATCATCAAATTTATGCCATTTAAATTTGAATTTAATTATATAACTATACAGGAAATAATTAAAGAAATTTAAATATACATATATTTGAAATTATTCTCTATATACTAATTATTTTAACATAGTTTTATTTTTTAAAAACAAATCTTTTTATTTTGAAGAAACAGAGGGGTTATTTATTAAATTTGGCTTAATATTTAATTTGAGAATGAATCCTAGTGATATTCTTGACTAGTCATCAGCTCTTTGTGAGCTAAAGTTATTTTCCTATGTGTCCACCTTGACAAATTGTTGCGGAGGATAGTTGAATTTTGCTTTAAGTAATTAATGGTTGAATTCAATTTTAAATATTTTGGGATTATTTGAATTTCTGTGAGTTTTGAGTTTTCACAGGGCATTAAGAATTTGGTAGGTATTGGAATATTTGGAATTGACCCCTCCGGTTG